>CM026412.1:8050479-8078602 GCA_014858505.1 Corymbia citriodora subsp. variegata
TTTCATTCTCAGACAATTGATTCTCCATGGACCAATTCCTTTGGAAAAACAAGTCTTAGATACATGTTGTCTGGGCTAATTCAGTGATTAATGGAGTTATTGCTCCTAAGCAGTAACTAAGAAATAAAACTGAAATAAAATAAAAAATAAAGCTAACTGCTCAAGGAATTTTCCTACTCTACCTCTCCAGTCCAACCTACATCAATTCATCATAATATGCATCCTCCAAACAAGAATTTGCAGGAACCTTAATTTTTTGGACATTTCCAAATCCATGCATGCACCAAACGCATGTATTTTTTATGGCACTGGGTGTCCAGGCCTCTTAGAGCACCCAACCTTAATCGATCTGTAAAAGCTAATATCCTCCACAAATCACATTTGGGCAAGCAAAAAACGTATCCATGACTAGCTGCAATGCAGAGGGGAAGATAATTACTGGAAACGACCAAGAGGGAAGCCGAAGTTGACAATTGCCCTGTCAATCCTGAAGAGGTCCACACCTAGACTGACCAACAGATGTGCACCTTGGGAATATGGGAAGAATGCCTAGTTTACTGCAAACCCAGCGCAGTTGCCCACCACAAGTGGAACCTTCGTAATGATTTTCCCATCCGTCATAAGATCAAGAATCATTTGTGCAGAAGTCCTCTCTGTGCGTACAATCTCCAATAGGGACATCATATGAGCATGACTGTTTCCAGAGTTGTCCATCAAAAAGAAAAAGAGTAAGCTTAGTAAACCAGTGCATAAGGGGAAAGAATGTTATGCTAGAGCAAGGTAGCATGGAATATATATAGGTCATCTCAATCAAACAAAGAACCCACATTTTTCATAACAATATGCTGAAAACGTGAAGATCCAGGTATAAATACAGAAGACCTGGAAGGGTAAGAAAAATTAGATCCCACTCATCAAAATACATAATGTGCCCCAAAGAATCAAACAGTGAGAAAACTTTGCCTATCTAACATCAAGTTTAAGACAAAGGGCTCCATGGCATCCAAAGACATCGTATGTCCAAATGCAGGGCAATATTTACAGAGCCATTGAAAGCTATGTGCTACCACTGCTGACCCAAAGAAAGAAAAAAAAAATGAGATGTCTGACATAGTAATACATGCTATGCTACAGAATCTGATCATACATACACACAACAGTCATTATTAACTCAGCCTTTGGCCTTTTTTCTCATTCAAATTGTGCCAAAATGGGGAAAAGTTTTGAAAGAGACATAAATGTGTGGATAGACAGAGTAGATTCATCAGACAGATCAAAGAGAAAATTATCAACAAGACAAGATTGATCAGACCAGATATGAGAGGAAAAAGTGACACCTTTCACAGAGTGAAACAGATAAATCACGCTGCAGTTGCATTGTCAATTGGAATGACAAGAAAGAAAATCAGTGCCTATCAGTAATCTAAATTACCATTTTAATAGACAGAAAATCAGGTCAAATAATCCCAACTACACGACTACAAATTCCAGACACCACATTGAGCATGGCTATTCTGCACCAAGGATGAGAAAGAGTGATCCTTCATTCATCAATGTTGTAGATGAAAAGAAAATAAGTTAAATCACCTGAAAAACTGAGCACCCACTCTCCGATCTTGAGAGCTGGTTCTTTCTCCAATTATATTAAGATCAATGGAAGGAGTGTTTTGTAGCTAGTATGCAATGGGGAGGACATATCTTCTTGATTTCGCTAAAAATTGCTTGTTTCAATGAACTGTTCTCAATCACGGCCTGCAGAGGGGGCCTTTGTCAGCTGTTTGAACAAAGAAGTAGTAAATGTGATGTGCATACGAGTCTTAAAGATTTCTCACGGCATCTATTCAATAGAACATGTGAGCTACTTGGTGGCATTTTCTATAGTGAAAGAATTGTACAATCAGATCTGCAAAGCAGAAATCTGAAGCAGAATACGTGCTATCTACCTCTATCACCATGTCCACGTCTTTAAAATCTGCATAATCCAGAACACCTTTGAGCATTGACAAAGTCTTTTCCGCATTACCCTGTGTCAGTTTCCCTTTCACCACAAGGCCTCGAACATTAGCTGCAACGAGAAGTCATAGAAAAATAACTGAGAAGTCAAGCTTATTGCAAATAATAGCAACACGGACAAAATCACTATTACATGATCAGCAAAGGTGTTTGGATTAAATTAACTTCTGTAAACAGCCTAGATATATATATTCTCATACTTGCATCATTAGTGGGAAATGACCTGAAGTTGTCTTTTTTCATGGATAAAACATGGAATAGAAGCTATATGTTTAAATTCATGTGGCTCTTACGAATTATCGACAATATCAAACAATACTTTAATTTGAACCTGTCCTGCATGGAGTGATCTACCTAGTCCTATTAATAGTTTAAAAGTACTGGATACCTAAGTAGCAGCTACTAAACATCAAACATAAATAAAATCTTGGTAACTTCCTCACAGTCATCATAGAAAGTAACCAACGGAAAAAGAAAAAAAAATTGTTCATCACAACTATGGTCCAATGATAAATGAGGAAATGGTGTAACCAAATAGGGAATGCCGCTCCCAGACTTTTGAACTTCATGAAATGAACTACTTACCTTCAACCATTTTTATCCCCTTTAGAAGATATTCAGAGTTGATTTCCTTAAATTGTTCATAATAAGAGCGGTAGCAATGCCAGAACCCATTAGACCTCACCTATCACAGCAACCTTTCTCACCTTCCTTGGTTTTAACCCAACATCGGTGACATTAGGCACCTGCAAAAACAAAGAGCGTTGACAGTCATGAAAATAATTCAGATTGTTACAACAACCAATAAGACTGCTTATTTCTCTGAGAATCTAGGAAATTATGACATAGTATTAGATTGTAACCTTCTGGGAATTGGAGAAAAAATTCATGGAATGTATAGGTAAGATACAACACGTAGTAAGAACAGAAAAGAGGGGCATCTATCACATAAACAAAATGACAAAACTACCTAAGAAGAAACTATGTACGAGTATGCAACATGATTTATAAGGTCGTGACTTTCTTAAAATTGGGAAAAAAAATGATTAGGGAATATAAACATAAAATAGAATAACAAGAAAGGACATCTATCACATAATATAAGTGACAAAACTACCTAAGAAGTCTCCCCAATTATCCATGCTAGAAAAGTGCAAATGGGGATGAATAGAGTGAGCAGATATTCGTGTGAAAGAATTAGCATGTCCTTATCTTTTTCTGCAAGCATAACTTGTTCCTACATGCGAAGTTAACTACAAAATCCTTTTCCCAGAAAAGAAGACTCAAACTTTAAAAAGTAATTTCCTCCTACAACTGTTAAAACCCAAAACTAAGAACCACACATCCAGCAGCCCACTTTTTTCTCTGTCAAATACAACAAAGAAAGGATAGAGAAGATCCATCACATCTTAATACATTTACCTCATTATTTTGAAGAAGTAGGTAAATATCTACTGTCGACGCACCTTTGATGTCACACGCTGGGCAAAAAAATACATGAACAAGACCCCTTGAAGTTTCCGATAAGACCAGCTCCTTAAATACTTTAGCCTCCTGCCATGACAATATTCTTTGTCAGCAAATTCACAAACAAAACTAAGCTTGCTTCAAAACTATTCACGCCCCCTACTCCGCCCCCCAAAAGCTCCTCCCAGCAGACATGTTGAGTCAAATGGTCTACAAAGTCCCAAGAGTGCACATGCTAGTAATGTGGGCAAATTTAGTAACAAGGCGCATAATGTTAACCACCGTTGTGGTTAAGAATAGCAAATCAAGTTCTTTTAAGGGAGGCAGATTAGGTATCCATGACAGATTAGCCACACTCTAAAATGTACCTTTAGAACCCCCATATCCACCATGAACAATGCCATGTTCGATCACATCAAGGCATGCCTGATGCTGAGGCAAGTGAAGAGCAGTCTTCTTGACTTGTTCTCAAGCAATTTCCAGTATATTGCATGCTTCAGACAGGGCAGGAAGCTTATCTGTGCAATGAAGTGAACGAACCCATGGTTTACACCTATTTGCAATGTCCAGAGTGCAGAGACAAGATACTTTCAGCAATTCTCCTGAAGGAACAATGTCAATCCATGAGACCCAGTTACTTCCCTTCTTCTGACAAAATTGGTTTGGATGACTGCATATTATTAGATGCAACATTTAATCAGCATGTTCATAAATAAATAACTGCAGATACGGACTTTGGTGAGATGCTTGCTTTATTCTCGGAATAGAAGTAAATAAGGTTAAGCAATGGCCTAGAAATTAGCTCCACCTGATTAGGAGCAATTTGATTGAATCTTGCCCTCAGATACTTCATTCTAGAGATTCCTCCCATTTTGTAATTCTTGCAGCATCTTTTTCTCTCTCTTATTATAGCAAATCTTCATTAGAAGACAGTAGCAAGATATTTTAGTACCATTAATCAGTATATTCCTTTATATTAACTCCTCAGTCCCCAAAAGAAGGAAAGTGAAAATCACACTTAAGCCATATTTGAGAAAAGGGAACACTGTGGTCACTATCTGCAGCATCATCCAACCTTTATGGGTTCAATTTGCAACTTGTTTACCCAAACATGTACTGCTTATCCTAGGTAGAGGCCATCAATAGTAACCCTACCGAATCAAGAAATGATGCCCCCATGCCACATAGAGAGAGAGAGAGAGAGAGAGTCCTAGATCAAATAGTAATCTCACCCGTATCATTTCAATAGCCTTAGCCAGTCCTAAAAGCCTCGGAAGATGTTGTGTTCCTTAAAAATTGAATAAGCTTATTGTTAGTTTGGATTATATGCAGGATGGATTGTTGTAATACATTCAGGATTATGCCCAGGCATTGCCTAAAAGTACCTCCGAATCTGGGAATCATTCCAAGTGATAGCTCTGGCAAGCCAAGTTGTGTCCTTGGCACTGCTACACGTGCATGGCATCCCTGGATAAACACTGAAGGGGGCACCATTGATAATAAACACGGGAAGCAAACAAAAGAAAACAACACATGAAATTGCTTCTTCTTGACTCAGAACACAGGTGACAGACCATCGCCAATTCTAAGCCACCTCCAAGAGCAAGTCCTTCTACAGCAGCATCAATAGGCTTCTTGGCGTCTAGTATTAAAAACAAATAATCAATCTTTATTGATCCTCTCAAACGGCGTTGCATTGTGGAAAGGTAACAGCTTTAAGCCCAACTAAGGACCTTCCATTGTGCTGACCACGAGTTCAACGGACACATCGGGGAGAACCGAATTATCACCTGCCAGGCAAATTGATCACGTCCGAGTTCCCTATCGCTGGAAAATTTAGGGAATGATAATTCAAGAGACAATTTCTATCAGATCATACCAGTCTTATGAATCTTCTCAAAGACATTGATGTCGAAACCACCAGAAAACCTCCCGCCGTTGCCTTCAAAACAACCAAAAGGACACGCATGATTCTCACTGGTAAGCAGAAAAAAAATTACAAAACGCATCAAATAGAACCCCGGCGAATTTCGTGTGATGCCGTCTTTAGGAGGAGCTTGCAAAATTATTGCAAAACAACGAAGAAATAGATAACAAGAAAAGCCGCGACGAAACGCGGATTGGACACCAAAATCGACGTCCCGAAAGTTACCGGTCAAGACAATAGCCTTCACATCATTTCTGCTCATAGCTTCATCGAACTTCTCCTTCAGTCCAGACAGAACTGCACCGACCACCAATCAGCAACGTCAACAACACGCGCAACAGCAAAGCCAAAATCACAGAGGCTCGCTCCACGATCGACCGACAGCGACGGCGAAAAGAGAAGAAGGAAAGAAAGGCCCCCGCCGGAGCTGATAGCAAGAGGGCGGGAACTTTACTTAGGATGGCTAAGGCGTTGCCGCCGCCGCCGCCGACGCCGACGACCTCTATGGCTACGCCGATCCTCGCCATGATCGAGTCCTCCGGCAGGCAGATCGATTCGCGGAGTCGATCTCGTTCCCCCCGCTGGAACGAACGAACGAGCGAGCGAGCGCCGAAGAGACTCGCCAAGGTGGAGGAGCTCGAGCGAGAGAGAGATGGCCTGTGAAATTGACGAACAGAGTTAGCTTTTCCTTTTCTTTTTCTTTTTTGGGTAATAATTAAAGACCAAGGTTTATAGGATAACAATAATAATAGCAATAGTTCAATGATTTTAATCAAATTGAACTTTATTTACGTTCGTTGCTGATGTTGATTTTAAAGATTCGATCAAGCCGGAAAATTCACTTGGTAAAATTAAATTTGCCTCGCAGCATGTGAGGAAGGATTTATTCCATTCATCAGAGATGGAGGACAATTGAAATCTACTACTTATGTTGTTAAAGCATATGGACAATGATCTAGCTAGAAAAACTAATGATATTCGGTTATCCATTTTCTATTTATTTGTCAAGATTTTTTTAGTATTTATTTCGGACTCTTTAAAGCTAGTTGTTAATTTTTCAATACTTGTTTTCCGATTTTTTGTAGCCAACGAATCCTAACATAAACTTAGTCGACTTTCATGACATTTTCACTTTAAAATTATATTTTTGTGTGTCAAATACGAAGAAAAAAGTTATAATACTAACACTTTGCACGAGACTTTATATCGAGATTATCGACCTAATTAAGTTCCGCCCCCAGGTCGATCAAAAGCAAGACCATTAACCGAGTTGAAATATTTGCAAAGAATACTCGTCATGTCTAGTCTTTTTGTCTCAAATGTAGACCCGTCAAATAGGTGGGTTGAATCGGGTCGAAGATGCTTCGATCTATATTGATCCATTTAACCCGTTTTGACTCATATTCATGTAATATAGATCTAGTGATCCATACCCGACCCGCCCCATACACGACACATACCCAACTCGACCCGTATTACTAAAAGCTATTATTATTGTAGAGAAACCCAAAATCACTCTAAGTTATATGCTAAATGAATAAAACTTCAAATCAAATAAAAAAATAGTAAATAAAATAAAAAAATGTAAAAAACCTATGAATTGAAATATTTTTAAAGAATTTCACCAATTAAATATATTTTTGTGAAAAACCTATAAATTGAGATGGGGTGGAGGCGAGCGATAGAGGCGAGTGACGGAGTGTCGCGGTCATTGGTAGGTCACCACCACTCATCAAGTTTGAGCATGACTCAAAGAAAAAAAAACATGTTTTACAGTTGAGTTAAAAATGGATCGCAAATGACTCATACTTTCTATAATTTGTTAAAAAATGGGTCACGCATTATGACCCATTAAGATAGAACATGAATTACAAAATGGGTCCATGACCCATCTTACTCAAATGTCACCGTACATGTCAAATTACCCTATCATTCTTCACACTCCATGGTTTTTTCTCGTGAGCTTTTCATATGATTGTGAACCATGACTTTCAATATGAATAAGCACTCTCCGAACCACACGATCAAGCACGACAAATGAGCTTCTTCTTTTTTTCCTATTTTTTTAGACAAGACTATATTATAACTTAAGCACGACAAGAGGGTGTTTGGGGTTTTGTAATTATCGAAAATATCCACGTAATGAAAAAAAATTATTCAATATTTCTTGATATTAAAATAAAATCTTCTTGATATCTTATGGATTTACATGGTATCTAGTAATTCCATTTGAAGAATCCTAGAAAAAACCCCTAGAGCCGATTATGGAGTTCTCGTGATTCCTAAAATTAATTAAATAAAACATTTGATTCGATGACTAAATACCATAGACAACTTATTTTTATTTTTTTCAACTAATAAGATCTCGTGATAATACAGTGAAACCGGCCGCAGGTATCGAATCAAATTCATATTATTAGGACAAGTGTCGTGTCCTTATCATTGCCCAATACTTACTCAGATACTTCGTGTAACGTCCCAATTTGTCACTTATTACTCTTTGTTGTTTATTTATCTTGAGTTATCACATGCGGAAGTCTTTTAGAAGGTTAGTATTTAGAACATAATTTATGTCTGCCCACGTTTTAAACAACAAACGGTTTAGGGAAACGTACCTCTATTCTTTTTCTTTTTCATATTTGCATATACATCGGCGGTGGATTTCTTCTATAACAAGGGAAGGACCTAACCGGGAGAAATACAAAAACAGGTGCCTGTCTCCTTGAGCCCTATTAAAAACCTGACCTCCATCCATGCGTCTGTCTTTCCAACCCGACCAGCTGACCTGACCATCCCACATCACAAAAAGTATACGATCGCGGCCAACGGACGCTATTCACTCTAACCTACATCACCTCCGTCGCTTAGTCCTGCCCATCGTTCCCATCCCCATCTGGGGCGGGAGGATCATTAACAATTGATCGTCCACCGGCACAAAGATGGCCACAAAGCCGTAGGGCATGCGCTTCGGCTGCCCTATGTCCATTAACAAGATAGTCGTATAACGGACAAACACCATGCCCGGAAAGTCCAGATTTGTGAACTCGTAGGACTCGCTCTTGAGAACAACGGGCGCCTCGTAGTGAGTAATGGGTGGATGGGGAAATCGGCGGTAATATCTATCAGTCTGGAAAATAACAACAAGAGTGAACTGATGCTTAGCAAGAAAAACAATAAACTCATAAATTACTCGATCTAAATAGCACTTGATTACTAGGACACAACTAGCGTCCAAGCACACGATCACACGAGCATCAACGCACGACATACCTTTAACCATATGCAGACGGTCACACATATAATGGTAGCATGCATTCAATGTAACATGCGTTTTGTGCTCACTTTCCAGGGAAACTCTACGTCATTGATTTTGAGTATGGGTTGTATAATTACGGAGGGTTTGACATAGGAAATCATTTGCTCTGTGGCATCGCAAAACTACGTGAGTTCTATTCATCTGCCGTGGTGGGATAATAAGTAGGATGTGTGGAAGGTTCCATGTTAGCGTGCATGTTGCGATTGTAGGCGAGTTTTGCTGACAGAAGTTGATGATTAGTTGCAGCTGGTTTTTTCTATTTATGGTGATGGTGGCGATGGTTTTTTCTGTTTATGGTGATTGTGACCTCCTAAAGTTGCAGTTGGTTACTCTAACCAAGTCCAAGCTGGTTGTCTTTTTTCTTTTAAGATCATTTCAGTTGGGAGGTTTTCTGGAGGGGCGCCCTATAAATTAAACGTGTGAGACTGAATGTGATGCCTCCAAAAACACCGACCAAAAGAGAATAAAAAAAGCCTCCCAACATGGATACCCCTCCCACCCGTGAAGCACAGGAAATGGAAGTGCGGAAGTGGCGCAGCTCTATTCACAAATCCCTAATGATGGTGTGTGCGCTCTTAGGTAGCGTGGCTTTCCTTGGGTCAATCAGTCCGCCAGGCGGAGTATGGCAAGATGCAGAAAAACCTTACGTCGGCAAGCCTGTGATGTCAAAGAAGTATCCCATGATGTATCAGTTATACATAGCCTGTAACACCTTGTGTTATTTGGCATCTCTTTATGTGTTGCTGATCCTTGTCAGCGGTGTGGCTTTGAAGTTTAAAGTTTTTACGAAGATTACCACGATCAGCACTTGGATCTCCATATTATTTGGTGCCGCCAGTTATTCGATTCCTGTTCTGGTGTTCAATTCCGATGATCAACGAAATAGAACATACGAAACAGAAGGAATCATATATAGCCTGTGGATTGTATTTATTGGCGTGCTTCTGGTGTGTCAACTACGTGGCTAAGTATGAGAGCCAGGAATGTGGGGTATTATTACCGTTTGGTTGTACGGGCCTGACAGCATTGTACTAAAGTCTATTATTGAATAAATACGTATGTATTGAATTTGCTGTCTCTCCTCTCTCTCTCTCTCTCTCTCTCTCTCTCTCTCTCTCTCTGTTTTATTCTTCTGGCGTCCGTTGGCTGCTTCACCTTCTCAGCTCTTTCGTATTCCCAGTATCTGCATTTTCTACGTTGTTATTTTGGTGTTCGATAGAGGTATTTCAGCCTGAGGACGGAGGACAGGTTTATTTAGGATTTTGAATTATTGATCATTTTCATCGACCTTTGGTATTTATCTTCTTTATGGGAACTCGTGGGAAATCTAACATTGTTGCATTGTCATTGTTGTTGGTAAAAGGTCCTTTCTTTCACATTAAGGTTATGAGATTTCGACTCGTTCACTGCATTTATCTTCATCTTCCCAGAACCACATCCATCGATCTTCTCTGCACGAGAATAGTTTAATGCTTCTAAAGAATGTCTAGCCCCCTGTGACAAGTTTTGTTCACTTATGTTTGGTCGCAATTACAAACTGATAAGAGTGCAATTGGGGTCTAACTTTCCTTCTGTGCCTGAAGTTTTCAAGGTAAAGAGGCGTTCAAAGGGCTAAAACAGTATGTATTACTCGTCATTTCATTAATCCTTCGGCATTTGTCAGAAAATAACGCCATGTTAATTAGTGAGCTTATTGAATTATTGAATTTCATTAATCCTTCGTCATTTCATTAATCCTTACCTGCTCGTTTGGCACCATCGTCCGTTATCTTGAAATCATCCATTATTTTTCACTCTCCGTGACATAGCACATTTTCTCCTATAACCTTTTCTGTATTATCGAGGGTGCATATCATTAGTAATTAAATTTGTTGCTGCTCAAACTGATGTATTTTAGCTATTGGCACCATGTAAAAAAAGAATATCCTGTGGAAAAGGAACTCCTGACGTAAGCCTGCTCCACGTTCACGACAAATCTATGCCCGTTCATCTCAGAAGTTTCACTTTTGCATGGTTTAGGAAGCACTCGAACTCTTTGCAGAAGCTGTTTGCAGGCTTAGTTAAGCATTGATTAGGCATAGGCTGTGTGCCAAACACGGATACAGTAGAGTTTGCTAATGTGGGATGTGTTCTTCCGGACAAACAACAGGGTGGAACTTTAAAATACTTTTCTAGTTCATTTCTTTGATAGGAAAGGTATGCAGGCATGCTACTGGATCTTTTTGAGTATCTTCGATGGAAAGCTTGTCGATTTAATTCGGCCTTCAGAGTCTATTATTCGACATAGGCCGAAGGGATAAAAGGAAGACCCCTATATTTTGACTCTACTCTGTCTATGTGTTAATGCTGATTGACGATGTCATTTGCTTATATAATGGCATAGTTTTTATCATTAGATGCTCACATCAGGCATTGTTCAATGGCCCTATCCATTCTAAGATTTTGATTATGCAGTTATTAATTCGCAATTTAAATCATTTTCTTTGAAAAATTCCTAGATAGGTGCAAGTTTAGTGTGCATAGCTCGGTTGTTGAATGAAAATTTGCACATAATGACTCCAGGCCAAAATTGGTACATGAAATGGAGGTCGCAATGGAATCGAGATTCTGGCTTTCATACCTTTCCTTACGTTTGAGGAGCACGTTTTTATTGGAATGGGTGTTCCCATTGGAATACCTGTTTTGCACTGATTCAGACGGGGAAGAAATTCGATGTTGGGCAAACTTCTTTGCCTTGTGCAGTGGTAAGGATTGGGTTGCATGTTGAACATGATGAATACTCATGATACGATGCGAAATTCAGATGATCGTCTCCAGATCAGAGCTCTCAAAATGTGATCTAGGTTCACGAAATGCAATAAAATACTGGGTAGTCCGTATCCGGGATCTGTTAATAACCAAGTCTTCCAGATAATGATGGTGAGAATCTATTTGAGGATCACTGTTTGTACGAAATGAGACTTCCAGGTTCTACTCAGAAAAAGAATGGATTCTGAGTTCGCCAGACAGAATGTGGACTCGCTGGTATGTACAGTCCAAACATGTATTTATTGTAGGATGAATTACCCCGACGCGGTTAAAACGTGTTGTGCAAAATCCGGTATTTTGGTTTTTATTCGGAAGAAGAATGATTCTTAGGTCACCAAGGAGGGTGTAAAGTCGGTTTGTAAGTACGGTCAAAACATGTTTTTGTATTTATTAAGGCGTAAATTACTTGGACACTGCTTGTGCTTTGACAAGATTGCAGAGACACTCCGTGTTTTCAAAACTACTCTGACACCCCTTGTTAGGCTATGTTCAATTCGCCAATCTACCTAGATGGACGCTATCGGATTAAATTTTTTAGAAGATAGTGTATCCCTGCAACTTCTCAAAACTCAGGGCGGTGGAATAATTACCTCGATTAAAAGCAGTACCGTTGGTTAGCTGGAAACCATACAGAGTCATAAACGGAAGGCTTCTATATGCCGAACAACTTATGCTGTTTTCCTCGCTAGATTAAGATTCTGTTATACTAGACTCAGATCTGTGCACACTGGCACCTTCAGAGTTGTGCCCCTCTCAAGATTAGATTCCATAACATTTTTGAATTCGGTTGCCAAAGTTTTCCGAAGTTTGACTTTATGTCACTAGTCTTTTGTGGAAGCTCTGCAGGGTTGATGATTAAAATTTGGAGCGTGGAAATTAGATGATGGGAAACATATGATTGGCTGTCAGATTTCCTAAACATAGAGGACATATCTTCAGAATGTGCATTGATTCTTTGTGCTGCAACCAGTGGTAATTGCCATTATTAACGCCAACAGACACTTATAAAAGCGATTGACTTGTCTTCTTTTCAAAATCCCCAAAAATGCTTTGTCCTTTCTGATTTCTAGGTCATTATTATGTTCTTTTGAGTACTTTGCATCAAGAATCGTGCTTGGCCTTCTATTATAGTTAAGAGTTAGATTATCTTGGGCCTTATGGCGTTAATAAACTGTTGTTTTACAGTCTTAATTCAATGCTTTTATTTTGCTGTTGAATTTTTCAGCTGACCGAACATGCTCTCAGTTATATGGTCTTGGTCTCACTCTTTGATCAGTTACTGCGAATGCTTTGCATCTGGTATATACCGTGACAAGTGCAACTGCTCAAACCGTCACAACAATGAAGAAAACGAAGCTGCAAGACGAGAAGCTGTTGAGGCTACTCTAGAACGTAGCCCAAATGCATTTAGACCTAAAATTGCAAGCAGTCCTCATGGAACATGGGACAGAAGGGTGGGTACTTTCTATCAACAAAAACTTCCTTTTGAAATTGTTTTTGAAACATATCCCCCTTCATCTTTCATCCCTTTCTCCTCCTCATACACTAATAGCAGGGTTAGATCCTTTTGCTGCTTGTGACGTGTGTCAACTCAAAGAAACTAATCAGAGAAATCTTAGCTTCTGTTTTGAAGTTCAAGTTAAACACATGGTTATGGTTGTTATGTCTACCTAATTGGTTATATCACCGCCTTTCCCTTTGTTGAAGTGGTGTTAAGAATCATCTTTGGGTCCTTATTATCTTATTGTGGCTGTCACATTAAACCCTGTGCTGATTTCGATAGTTCAGTTTGTCAATTAGCTTCAGACTTTTGGACGACGAGTGAGACCCAACTTTACCTGCTTGGGAGCTTGGACAATGATCTTCTCAAAAATAGACGTGTACGACTCAAAACCTATGTTGGATGACTGGTCTGTGGCTTTAAATGGTATTACGAGGACTAACCATTGACTGACAATCACTTCCGTTAAATCGTTGTGTCATATTGCATGTCGATGGGGTTTGTATATGCATGTATTCCCCTTCCATCGACTTTTTTAAGTTTATCTAACATGGTACGAGAGTCGTATCTGGCTCCAGGACCTTGTGTCTCCTGTTGTCTACTCCTCTATCTATTTTGCATGTGAGATAGGGTTTTAAGATATTTCAGATTGCTTGTCTACTGGTCGGATTGGTCACATCTAATTGCATAAGTTTTTGGATTGGACATTTTGGCGACTTATGCTTATTCAACGAAATAGTCAATCGCTTTCTTATAGTGGCTTGCATTTAGAACAGATAAAGCCAAAAGCCGACTTTGTCAATCGGCGTGTAAATGTGTCTGCAAAGGTCCCTAAGGTTTCCTTATTTGTAGAGGAACCGAGCTGTCTGAAATTGTCATCTTGTGATGTATGATTGATAAAAGGTATGGAAGATATAGGATACTTTTTTTGTTGCTTGGTGGAGCGTAACTACATGTCTCTCCTTTTGTGACTGTCGATACTTGATACTACTTCTGGCTGTTGATGACAAACGAAAGGAGTTGCTTCAAATTAATGTAGGAGGATGGCGGGGCCTTGGGGAAGCACAATAAGGGCTGCTACTGCAAGAATTAATTGTAGATGCATGGACTGCGAGAATTTTGAAGGAAGTGAAGAGAGGCAGGCTCTATTCCTTGGGGACCATGCCAACAACATGGCATATATTCAGCAGGCTGCAAATGCTGCCATCACGGGAGCAGTTGGATCATCAGGTTTTGCATCCCCGCCTTTTTCCCCCCAAAAAAATAAATAAATAAAGAAGAAGAAGAATGGTCTGGAACTCTTCTTGTTCAAACTCGACCGTCAATGATCCATCCATTCAAGGACTTGGGCAATTTCCATAGGTAAACTTGATCGGTTGATCTTGGGTTACACTTTGGTGGTGATTGACAGGTAGACATCAGCTAATATAGTATGCCCTGTCACTCATCTGCTGAACTTGTCCTAGAAACTATGGTTTCTTAAGTCTGAAAATTTGACCATCTATTTCAGCATGGACTTTTTTGCAGCCCCATCTTGGTGTGTGTTGACTGTTCATGACTGGCAGACCATACAAAAGCCTCCACCTTTCTCCTTGTCATTTGCACCTGATACCCCCATGGCGGGGGCAATACATTGTCGGCTCCGTCAAAATGTACATGCAGGTAGATTGTTTTTGTTTCTCTTTAATCAAGCGAAAACCTACATTCTTACGAGAGGTGCATCTTTGTCCTCACTGAAGGTCCCTGTTAGCAGATATCATTCGGCCACAGGATGTAAAAGAGCTTCGCTCTGTTCTAGCGGTGTTGTCAGGCGAAGTTGTGAAGACACTTGCAGGTATATATTGACCACTGATCCGTCTAGGACTGAGCTGAAAATTGCCTTTGATGTTACTTTGGCTAGTTCAGCCACTTCATGGAAGAGGTGCAATCAGTTGGTAGCGAGGTCATTTTGCGGTCTCATTAACGAATGTTAAAACTACAACTGAGGGTGACTTATAATCTGTTTCAGTTTAATATGCGAAGCCATCATCCTGTGCCTTCCAGCCTGATTGAGTACAGACAGTGCACGTTGATCACAGTGTGTACTTGTCTCCAAATGGTAAAGTTTCAGTGTGTGCAGCTTTCCATGTTGCCTGATCGTTCTTTGTCTATGCTCTCTCAGTTTCATCGGGATAAATACATTTTTCAGCAGAATCTAGATAGAGTTCTGCAATTGTGTCATGATGGTCTTTCATTATTCTCTCACTTGCTTATCTCCTCTTCATGTTCAATCTCCCTTACGCTTCATGGGCCTACGTGAAATCCATCTTCCTTTCATCTCACCACGTCCATGGCTACTGCTGCCGCAAGCCTGAACCACTCTCAGTTGTGGTTGCCGATGATGTTGAGGAGCTGTAAGCCGAAGTGAAAACTGAAATGTCCCTTCACTGTTTCGATATCAAAAGGTTAAGTTGTAAGTTATTAATTGTCACAGGAAACCAAATGGAAAAGAAACTCTGGGGATAACTTATCAGTGCCAAAGTCATCCCAGAAGCTAAAAAATTATGTCATCTCACACCGAATTGAAGCAATAAGGCTGTGGCCTAGTGATGGTCCAATAAGCATTCTGCCTTTGCCCTATCCTACCGACACAAGAAGTCTTCGGACTGTGAGAATGGGACTCCTACGCATCGGTGTCTCATCCACAATGTGATAACTGGAAAAGAGCTCAGTTTTAACCTCGAATAGATGCGTGTGCTCGAATTGTTAGGGAGAGAGGGGCGTGGGGTTTGGTGACAACCTTGTCATATCCATTAGCTGTTTAAGGGAGTGCTTTGTGGATCTTCCTCTGTGGAGACTGAACCAAAATGATAACCAACGATTTATTGAAATGTATGTACAAAATTGGATGCTTTGTATTGATGTACAAAATCGGTATACGGAAAAATAATGTGCACATGCATTTACAAAGCCTCAATCGTCGTTTTATAAATCTTAACCAACGCGTATACCCATTTTATCGGTGCCTTCCATTTTCGGAGGCCATTGCAAAAATTCCGCCTTCTCTTGGTATGGGAAAAAATAATGTATACATGCATTTGCAAAGTTTCGATGGTCACCGGCTCCATATTCGTTATCCGAATTAATTTTGTCGGAAATAGCTAATATGGTATCGACGAATAATTAATCCATCGTCAGGACGGAGGTCGTCTTGAGTAATCCAATAAGTCCGAACCAACGCGTATTCTAATTTTGTCGGTGTCTTCCATTTTCGAAGGCGATCGCCACAAATCTACCTTCTTGATTTGTTGTCTTAATCAATTCCACTGGAAATGGCCAAATATGGTATCGGAGGATAATTAATCTATTATCACGACGTTACAATGGTAGTCGTATTAAGTCACTCAATAAATCTTAACCAGCATGTATATTCGTGGCATCTTCCATTTTTAGAGGCAACCGCCACAGATCCACCTTCTCTCGGTACGTGGAAAAGTAATGTGCACATGCATTTAAAAAATCTTGATTTTTGCCGCTCCATGTCCGTTATGTTAGTTAATTTCGTCGAAAATGGCTAATATGTTAGTAGTGGATAATTAATTTATTATCGTGACGTTATCCCAGTAGTCACGTTAAGTGACTCAATAGATCTTAACCAGTAACGTGCACGGGCATTTATGGAGCCTCGATCGTCGGCGGCTCCTATCTATCGTCTTAAATAATTTTCGTCGGATAATTAATATGCCTCAGCAATAAATAGTAGCTCACAAATTACCATTAATATTCCAAAATATATCTTACCCAAAAAAGAAAGAGGCCTCGATCAAAACAAAAACAAAACAAAAGCTGCGGGGGAAAAGGCCGAATGAGCACAATTTGGAAATGACAGCAGGGCAAAATCACTAGAAGCCACATCTTCCCCTAAATAAATCTTATCCACTCCGCATATAACCAATCCTCCCGAAATAATTTAACCGAACTGGATCGAACCGAATCGAACCACTCGCCCGCCTAAAATGTCAAATCTATCATCCAATTTCTGCGAATACGTAATTTTTGTTTTACGTTTTAAAAATGAAAATCCCTATCTCTCGATCTGTCGTCAGCAAGCAGAGAAAGCCTCCTCCTCCCCCAATCCCTCCCCAATCCGCAAGTGGCTTCAGTTTTTCCTAGATAACAAATCGAAAAACGCATTAAATATATACCGAATAAAAAAATAAAAGAATTCAAAAAAGACCATAAAAATTCAAAAAAATATTTAAAAAATACTACGTTAGTGCTGGCTGTCCATATCAGCAATTTCTGGCCAAAATTGGCAAGAAATGAAAATATTTAAAATTGAATTGGCAAATGGTGAAATGGTTTAAGACTAAATTATCGAAAGTGCAATAAATTTAGTAGGACAATTTTCCTTAGTAATGCTCCATTGTTTTGCAAGAAGACATCTGTTGGGAAAAACTTAAAGCTCTATGGTTAAATTTTGAAAAGTGAATTTTATTTTGATAGAGCAGCAATTGTTTCTCCATTTGCACCATTGTCATAAGTTGGTCCGCGGCCATTATCTCAAGGCCGTTTTCTTGATCGACAGTAGAGCAACTGATCGGTCAAGCTCCCACCAATCATTAGCTGTACGGTCGCTGATTGTTGGCGACGCCTATTCATTTTCAGAAAGTTCTCAAAAAGGCGCCATTGTCTCCGGCACGACTGTTTGGGTTTTTAGGAGTTTGGTCTAGATCATGGATGCAATTCCCGTGGAGAGCAAAGGATTGCTGCTTGCGACATGCATGCTTCAATACCAATAATTTATATTTTGTAAACTATTTTGCAGCAAAACATTTTCATTCAAAAGAGGTGATCGCATTCAAAATTTTAAAAATACTAGTCATGATCAATGGCTTCTTTCATTCAGAAAGGTCAACATATCAATGCTGCTCAACTCCACCATTAACTACCAACAAACGAGCTTTTCGGACGTCTTAATCAAATACTTCAGACTGCGAAGATTTTCTCCCCCAACAAGTGGACAACTATGAGTACAGCGAAACTCTAAATAAAATATTTAAATGAGCTCATATAATTCACCAATCCATTGTCATGCCACATCCATATTGCGAAACGATGACGTCTTGTTTTCGATTCGCTGAAGTCAAAATAGTAAAACATTTTGCTTAGCGATAGCCGTTTTGCCTTTTTCTCATCACGCTGTCTATCTTGCAGTTTCAATGGATTGTATGGACATCGCAACATTGGCAAAGCCCACCTTCAACACTCCATACTCTCACATTTTTTAACATCTCTTTCGTATGTCAGCACTGGCAATTACTAAGTAGGAGTAGATGTTGTAAAATGGCTTACATTCAGCATTGCCTAATTGATTGAAAAAGAGAAGTCCACGTCGTCATGGGAAAGTGCCATCTCTACAGGTAATGCATTTTACAGCATAAATTAGCAGATGGAAACTTGAAAATGCTCGTGGCATAGCTTACATATTCGACAGGCAAACCCCTTATTGCTCGTGAGCCTTCGTCTTGAATTACAAGGAAGCAAATGAGCTACTTTTATTCTTGGACCGGTGCAGCGGAGGAAATCATGGAAAAGGAAAACTCCTAGAGTCGTGACTTTGAATGTGAAGAGGACGACACGGGTGCACTTTGCATAATGAAAGGAAATTCCATGAGAGAGCCTAATTTCCATGAATGAAATTGAACTTAGCAAGGACTCAGACGCTGTTATTTTGACTATAGAACGTTAGCACTTCCTGGGCACTTATGTCATGATTTTATGGTATGGGTGTCAACTGTAGATGAGGGTGAAGCAGTAGTAATTTGATTATTCCCTGAAAGCTCACAAAGGGAAGAAGAAGGTATTATTTCCTGAAGTTGAGAGTGCTATATGGGAATCAAAGAGGGCAATTAGGATTACAGTTTGAAGGGATGATTTCATCATGTCTATTGGCTGAAGAATGACCTAAAAAACTTGCATGGAATTGTTGTTTTGGTTTTGCCAGTTGCGCTGGCTCCATTTTGTCTGGAGGATCCAATTGATGACATTAGGGGAGTCTTGGACCGAACTAGAACGAAGGCACATATTGGTACTAACGCTGAGTAATCTCCATCCGCCTGTTGCATCTCTTTGGCTTCAGAGCCTCTCCTCCTGAATATTTAGGAGGAGAGGCTCTGAAGCTGAGGTCAGACAAGAGGGAGTATCGGAGGATCGTCCTCAAGAACTCTCTTGAGGTCCTTCTCATCAGCAATCTCGAGATTGACGAGATCCTCCTCTCCAATCGGCCGTGCTCACTCTGTTTAAATCTATTTTTGTACTGGTTGATCTGTGTCTTTGTCGGTCTGCTCATCCTGCAAGGAAACAATGACTTATGATGACACTGTTGACTTAATGGATGGGGCTTTTGTTATCCTCGGATGCTGCACTGTGCTGCTTCTATGGATGTCGGCATTGGCTCCTTCTGCAACTCCAAAGGCTTCGACGGCCCTGCTCAAATTCTCAGTAATAGTTCATGTTTTTTTTTTAATAAATTATTTATTGAAATGTGTAGAAACTACAATCTGTGAAAGAGCCGTGCCTGTGCTGAGTATTGTTTGCATCTTTGTCTATTTGTGTATGAAAGGGAGAAGAAAAAAGATCAAGAATCTTAAGTTCACTAAATTTTTGGTCAAATTGTTGATAATCTTCACTTCATCCAGGCCAGAGCTCTTATGTTTGAAGGTGAAGAGTTTTCAAGTTTTTAAATAATAAGCCACGTCTTTATATAAAAGCTTAGTGACAGTGATCCTACCAAATCTCTAAAGAGAATCATTTATTCACAGCAAAAATTCACTACTCACGGATGTATTAGCAACAGATCTGGTGGAAAAAATGGCAAATAACAAATGTAGGTGGTTTCCCCAAATGTAGGATTAACATCAAGTTCAAATTGGTGCTGATTGTTTTACTGCAAAACCAGGTTTCGACATCTCACACCTTGGATTCTTAATTCACGGCATGAAGCACCGTCGAAAGAGAAGCGAATCGAGCTGTGTGGTTTCTTTTTGTTTCCGAAGCTCATCTTCTCATGCTGGTTTTACAACACTAGTTCTTTAGGTATAAAACCTTGTTTATCCAAAAATGAAATCTTTAGAAACGAATTTTGACCTGCACAATCTCAACTTAAAATACCTTTGACATTAAGCCATCGGCTGTAATCATTTCCTGTTCGCCTGAACTAATAAGCTGGCTGCTTGGAGTTTCTTTTCTCCTTTTGTGTTATAAGGGCCCAAACTGCGTCGTGCGTGTTTTCTCACCTCAAGAGGTGCTTTGTTTTCTATCGTATGCATTTGAGTCCTGCCTTCTTATTATTGGTATATTGTTGCAGAGCACACGCTGTCTTATGCTAGTGAAAAGTACCCAGTGGAGGATAGTTATTCCAAATTCATCGCAAGGGTAACTGCTTACATTTTTTCCATGAAGCATCTGGCTTATCCTGTTTTTTTCCACCAACCAGGGGGAATATAGGAGAGACAGGCGAGGTTCCTCTCTCAAAGCAGACCTCCCACTTGATAAGTTCTCTTTATTTGATGAAAAATGAATAATTTAGAAAGTATTTTTTTTAAATGACCACACCCTTTCTTTGGGTATTTTGGTAATGTTCCAGAATTACTAAGAATGAGGATGCGTGATCACATTATATCATGATATATGTAATTAATGATTTTCCGACATTTTTCTCCAAAAACAATTGATGGGAATTTTTGTTTTGCGGGAGTGTCAGTGAGTATTTGGAACTTAGCTTTTTAAAATAACGCAACGCGCGTTTGGTTTCCATCGTTCACACCGTTGGCAGCGAGAAGCCAAGTTGCCCAATTTTTCTTGGTTCAATTTGCCTGAAATAATGTGACCTGAAAAATAAAATAAAAAATCCGCAAGAAATGGCAATTTAGTAATTAAGACAAAATAGAAGTTTCTTTTTTGTCAATCCTATTCTATTCTTACTCTAATTCTCAAACTTTTACCGAAAACGCGGGATTTTAAGTCTATACATAAAACTATATCGTCTTCACCTCAAATTTCTTAGGAATGTAAGAATTTGAACTTCTTATTTCCCTTTTTCCATGTGAAAAGAGTAATCATTGAGGCAAACTTTAATTGTTCGAAATAACATTTATGTGCACGGTTTAGCAGCGGCCATGGGGCATGATGCCGCAGGCCCCACCCCCATGGAATTGAAAACCCTTCCCTTTCATGCGACGCCATTTTCTGAATGCATGGTGTATATTAGGAAAGATGACTTTTCAAAAGGGAAAACAAAAGGATCAAATTTATTCTTCTCTGGAACTACTAGATTTGTGAGGGTGGCCTTTGAGACACCCAGTGTACAGCATTTAACATAAAATGTTGAGCAAATACGAGGGATAATTTCCCATTTGGGGATTGTTCTAGTTGAAAAGGCCCAATCTTCCCACATCAATTTCTTTGTAACCTAACAGGGTTTTAGCACATCCTGTTTCTACTTCTCTCACCTAAATTAGCATAATTGAAGTACATGATGTACATTGATGAAAAGTCACAAAGTGCACACACTTCAGATGAAGAGCAAAGTATAGATACAAAGAGGTAGCAAGTGAAATCATAAGAGACTCAACTCAGCGATGCGATTCACAACTTTAGTAGCTGGATGGAACGAGAAACAGAAGAAAAGGGAGAGAGAGAGGACCGGAGAGGGATGGGATGGCATGGAGCGAGCGTCGGGCGACTATGCGGAACAATCACTTGACGAACGCCTGAGCAGCAACAAGCGTAGACTTCTCTTTCCTTTGTCTAAGAAGAGAAATCCAATTTGAGTACAAACCTTGTGCTCGATCTCCGTGATGGAGACAGTCGAAGGTGGAGGCGAAGGGGGCTCATGACCCAGCCAGAGTCAGATGACCGACGAGGCTTTTGGGGAGGTGGAGGCACGAAGTGGAGGAGGGAGTGGGACGCGTGGAGAAAGAAACAGATCCATCTAGATTCTTCTTCTACCGAGAAAAATTCAAGTGAGGAGAGAGAAATCTTTTGAGCGGGAGCTGCACATTTATTATTGACCGTCCATTTCTTTACTAGCCGAGCCGAGCCAAGCCAAGCCAAGAACCAACCCTTCTTTATTTCAGCGGGTCCCACTTATGGACACATGTCAATTTCTGAGTGGTACAAATGTGCACCACGTCAGCTAATGACGTGGCACGCTCGAATCATTGAATAATCCATTGACCCAAAATGCAAGGACCATCCAACGGATAAGAAAGCACACAATTAGTATAACATGTAGTCTCTTCTATTTTTGTCCACCTCATATGGGTAAACATTGCCACAAAAATTTTATGGCACTCTATTTTTACGGGTCTCAGCACACACTTGTATAGTACTAATTAAAATTCCTCAAATTTTCGTCAAACTAACTAGATAGAGACTTATGTTTAAATGCCCTGGTAGGGCCCGGCAGCCCTAATCCATCCAGGACATGATTAACTTAATTTAAGTAATGTGCCTATGTTGGTTAAAAGAAAAAGAAAAAGAGGGGATGAATCAATAGAGATTTTGATGCTCTCTTAGGAAAAAAAAACAGCTTTTCCAGTCACCTACTCCCCCCTTCCTGCTCGCGTGTTCGATGGCTCTCTTTCGTTTGGATTTTATCCCGACCAGCAAATGAATATTTTTTGACAAGCTTTATATTCACATAATCTTATATAATAATATAAATGCTAATAATTAGATATGGATCGTAATTAGTTTAATATGGCTTTCCTAGCAAAAATAATAGGTACAAATATTAAATTGGGGTTTGGCTTTTGAGCCGTGGGCGCGCTTCCTTTTCGTTTAAAAAATGGTACAATAATTTTTTTTTATAGCCGAATATGATATAATTACCTTTGATCATTGACCGGAATGCTTCAAAGGGTTAGTTGGAGGCCTGATCAGCGATCTAACTATTTCATTGTGTTCATGTGTGATGACCTCAATTGGACATGATCTCTAGTCAAATGATCAATAATATTTTTCTTTTTATCGGAATACAAATTCGAAATGTCAATATATTGATTGATTTCGCAATGGACATAAACGAGAGGAGTTTTGTATGATTTCATGAACACGGTCAAAAGACTTATTAAAAGTTTTAGAGATTAGCACTCTAAAAAAAAAAAAACAAATGAGGAAAAGTTATTGTTTTTATCCAAATTTACCTCCATCACTATGACAGAGTATTGAGTGTAACGTCATGGGAAGATTTATCTAAATAATGTATTCAGAAAATGAGGAGATCTTTAAATTACAAAACATTTCTTCTTACATAAAAATCATCTTTTAAGTGAAATTTAGACGTCACTCAAGTCCTCCAGTTAAGATTCCATTCTTGTCACGCATAACTTAGGCTCATATATTGTAGATGAGCAACTTTTTTACCCAGTACCAAAAACTCTTGGTGAATGAGTTTTGTTGTTCATTTACGCTCAATTGATTACCGAAATTACACAAAAAGGATTAAACAGTGTGTTCGAAAATTGTTTTACTCTACGTTTTATTCATAATTTTAAATTTTCTTTTGATAAAGAATAGATTCGAACCCGTAATCGGTGTGCAGGGAATTAATCTATACCCACCCAATGATTAGCTTTAAAAGAAAAAAAGAAGAAGAAATTATTACAACTTTTTTTTTTTTTGCTTATTATTCAAAAATTCGAAAATTGATGAGTTGGGAATAGGATTTCACCATGAAGAAGAAAAGCCACTAATGATTAGCTTTCCCAAAGCATCATTCCAACTCCCCCCAAAAAAAATAATTTTTGCTTATTTTTCTGCCTATGGACTCTGTTTTTGTTTTTTCATTTTGTTTTTTTTTTGGGGGGGCCATAACCTTAATCATTATTGTTTAGTATCTAAAAGACACGAGATAAATTTCATTTTTGTCCTAATCTCTAATTAAATTTGCAATTAAGTTGCTAAAGTTAGACCATAACCGCTAAACTTAGATCACAACCACCTGTGTGAGTTGGTAATCTCTAATAGGAATCAGTACATATTACGGGTTGGTAAATAAGACAAATAAAAATTACTAATTCAATGGAAAAAATTACTAAATTTTATCAAAAAAACCAACTAAAGGCCGGTAAGTAATTCAAACGGGAGTCGATAATCCAAAACTAATTAGCAACCCCATGAGAAAAAAAGCCGGTAAATCACGTTGATAAAAGCTTGGTAAATTCGTATGAAATTGAACTTTGGAAACCTAGATCATCAGTTGCGGACTTCGGGTAAATAAAATAAAAACAAAAGACGGGGTCCTAGAACGATAATCCTCTTTTTGAGTCATGCGTCACTTCCTGATTGGCTTGAGAGCACGCTGACTTGGTGGTCCGAACTTGACTCGGTCATCAAGCAGATGGTGTTGCACACGTCATGTCATGTCGCCGATGCTTCATATCCAATTACTTTCTAATGTTCATTTTTTGTTTATTATTTTTTTAAATATATCAGTTGGTTACATGGCTCGAGCCATATCTAGGTGTGTATAAAATTAGATCACAGTTAGTTGAGATAACAAGAAAACAGCAGGATTGTTAATGCCAAGCTTGTGACTTTGGATCCAAGGTCGCCGGCCTCAAAACCCCCTAGCGTTGGGGTCAATCAACGAGACGCACGGGCGAGCACCGTTCTATTGGTTCTTCGAAGCCACCGTGAAACCCCAGGACAAGCCTCTCCTTCTTTGGCTCAATGCAGGTACTGTCTCTTCTTCCTTTTTGGGTTCTCAGAGATCATCTTTCTCGTCCCCTTTTGTCTTGCGATTCATGTGGTCCTTGACAAGATATATTTCTTCGTTTCATGATGTTCCATTCCTTTCATTTTCGCCTACTTGATTTTGCGATTTGTGGGTCCTTTTTGACGACTCACACACGCGCACACACACATATATAGGTTTCATTCATGGTAAGTTTATGAATTTTTGAGGTGTTTGTATCGCAACGGGTAAATTCAGAATTTTTAGTGAAATAAAAAAAAA
Source organism: Corymbia citriodora subsp. variegata (assembly GCA_014858505.1). Lineage (NCBI taxonomy): Eukaryota > Viridiplantae > Streptophyta > Magnoliopsida > Myrtales > Myrtaceae > Corymbia > Corymbia citriodora. Next base: position 8,075,516 of record CM026412.1, read on the forward strand.
AGTTATGACCATGGTGGATATAGTTTGAGATTTTTTATGATTTTAACCCAAATATTAAAGAATCTTGTTAATTAGTGTATTTGGCATTGATGGCAGCTCGATAATAATTTTCTTTTTTGTCTCAAACATTCAAAATAAAAATCGCGGTCGAATTTGACTAAACCCAATGTTCTAAGCATCGAGAATTTTTCGGTAATTAATTTTGCTCAACAAATATGCTAAAGACGCTCGGTTAACGACATTGCGCATGTACGAAAACGACGGGAGAGAGAAGCGAAAGCAATCGGAGCATCACGGGGAGCGCCACAAACCGGTGGTGAATCCTGCCGACTCGCGCCTATGTTTTTTTTCCCATCGAAACCGTCCAAATCGTAAACCTTTGACATTTTCGAAGGTATCTTTTGTTTGCAAACTCCTGTCGGGCAACGGGAAAAAGTGAGATCAGGGCGTAATCTTCCTTCCTTGAAATTAACTCCATCTCGGCTCGAGAACCATTAAACGTGAAAAGGACGTCACTTTTTTGGATTACGCTCGGTTCTTCTTTTCTAATTTTATTTCTGATTTTATTAAAATACAGTGGTCAAGTCGAGGAATTTTACAAAATGATAACATCACTCCCTTTTGCAAACTCTCTCTTTTCTTTTTTTAAAATTGGCGCCTTTAGCTGGATTAGTGGATCCGGTACCCATCTCTCAGATCACCGAAACCGCGCAGTATGAAAGAAGGGCCAAGAAAAGAACGGAGGGGCGAGACATACCCACCAGCTTGGCATTAATAATCCTGTTCGCGGGCCTCGCCATTGTTAATCCTTGGAATCGATTGATAACTCCTAGAAACTTGCTCTTCTCGTTTCGTGGAGAGAGAGAGAGAGGTTACGAGTCTGGGGCAATTTCGAGCACGGCAAGTTTCAAAGAATGACTCGACGAACTGGGAAAGCTAAAGGGATCGATGAAGGCGAATCTCTTTGGCGGAGCGATACTTCGTTTAACGTAGACAAATTTAGCAGTTTTAAAAACATTTAATGAATTTTTATTTTTATTTTTTGTTTTCATTTGTGCTGGGAGGGTAACCCTCGTCTAGTTTTAGTGGGGGCCATCAAGGTAAGCGGGGCCGTGAGGCCTTCGAGACCTCAGGCAAGGGTGCTGCCCACAGTCGATGGACCCTTGAATGCCTTAGGCGAGGCCATTGTGATTTTGTTGGTGGCCGTGGGCAAGGCTTTCACAACCGACAAGGGTTGTCAGTGACCCAGCATGATGAGAATAATAAAATTCAAAAAATAATAAAAAATTACAAAAACTATGCACATCAAAGCCAAGTCGATGTAATTAGTATAATGGTAGATATAATGTAATTTCTTATAATCACGATAGGATTACGAAATTATTCCCGGATTTAAGTTAAATAACCATTTGTTATATCCGTTGATTGTGAGTTATATATGCCCCTAGTGTATTATTTGTAAACCACCATGATTAATTACAAAATTCAATGTTCTTTTGCAAAACTATTTTCATCTTATATTTTTGCGACTTACATTGTTGGCAAGAATTGTTCTCGATATTTGTAATATTTTATCATTTACTTTCTTGTCTAAAAGCAATAACGGATCTTTCACACTAAATATGAGCATTATTTCAATGTAGAACCTATATTTGAAGAATCGAACTGATGGGAACCTGTTTTAGGCTCCAAAAATTGGTGAACCTATTTCAACAATTAGTTCCAGATCATAGATAAGTAAAGCCTTTAGTCTGGTTAATGCAATTGGGCCACTTGCGTTTCGATTCTTTCCTATCATGCAGTACAATTTGGTATGCTCAACAAATTCCTTTTCCCCATTAAAAGAGGTCGAATTTCACTTTCATATATATAATCAGGAATATCAGAGAAAGATACGAAATGAAGTTATTCATGTAGATGTAGCCGGTCCACTGTGCTCTCTCCCTTCTCAACTACTATTTAGTGTCCCATCTTCTATTTTGAGGGCTAGTAAGAATAGTATATTTGCTAACGTTTCTATTTCTCAAAATTTCTATCCTTTTGTTCTCCGGAACCCTAAAAGAATAGAAATGTGTTCATAACTTTAGTTAATTTTTCCTTTCCTCAAAATAAAAAAAATGATTGGGAAATAGATTTGGAAAAAAAGAAAAAGAAGTAGAAAAAAGTTACATCTTATTCTTGGAATAATTTTTGAAATAAGTTATTTTATTTCTTTTCTTTTTCTTCCTCTTCCTTTTCTAACCAGTCGCCGAACCACTATGTGTGAAGAGTAGGGATTTTAGTAAAGAACTTCACACCGTGCCTCCTCCCATGGCTAGCTCATGATCCTTGACGAGTCATCGAGCGTCGTCCTTGTTGTCATGAGTATCTAATGGATGGAAACATGTCATTGATGCTCATATGGGAAAATTATCAAAAAGTCTTAAGCCTATTGCATCGGTATCAATTTAGTCATAAACTTTTTAATTGAACAAATTTAGTATTAAACCTTTTTGGATTAAACTAATTGACTCCATCTAGCCAATTTATGCTTGAAATTTTTGATATGGACACCCCTCGTCTTGCATGGCACGATCGGCTCCGAGTGGATATTTTTATATAAATTTTAATTATTTTTTCAATTTTTATTGTTTTTTTCTTTTTTCTTTTTCTTTTTTTCCTTCTCTTTTCCTTCTTTTTCTTTTTCCCTTTCTGTTTACTTTCTTCTTTATTTCTTTCTCCGGCTTTTGGATAGCAAAGGTCACTGGCCAGCCTCATTAGGACGAGACCCCTTGCCAACGCTAGAGGCCGATCAGGGCTGGCCAAGGCTAATCCTGCTTGGACAAGGCCCCTCACCATTCGGGTGAGGCTGCCCTTTTAGCAAGGTCCCCTTGCCAAATCTAGCAAGGGGTGGCCTCGTCGGCCTCTAAGGTCGGCAAGTGGCCTTGTTTAGGCGAGGTCAGCAAGGGCTTCCTTGCACTCGCCAGCCCTTGCTGACCTTTGGCGATGGTCAGTCTTGTCTAGGGCCAACGAAGGTGTCTTGACCATCACCATCGCTAGCGTCCTCCACTAGCTAGAGGCCAGAGAAGAAAATGAGGAAGAAAGGGA
>CM026412.1:8078702-8114237 GCA_014858505.1 Corymbia citriodora subsp. variegata
ACGAGATCCAAAGATTGTAAACTGCCATGGCTGGGTGGATTTTCAAGAATCAATTGAGGAACTCGGACCCTTTTCTCTCATGCTGGATGAGTTCTTAGGTTTCTTGCCGGAACATGTCTCTGTTTTTTTGGTCGTCTAGCGTGCTGCTCAAGGTGCTCGTGCTTATGATTTCTTTTCCAATTAACCCACAATGGTTCGTCGAATTTTGCAACGTTTCCTCCAGCTGGATTTCCTGATCATCTCCGCAGAAATTCAGACCCGTTCTTCATTTGTCACTGTTGGATTGATATGAGAATGTTCCATTCATGCAATTCACTGTCGTTCACTTAATTCCTCTTCTTATCCCATCTCCACACCGGGATTGAAACTTTCACTTACATGCTCCGATAAGTCATTCAGTTGAGTGCAGATTCTACAATGAGATCAACTGTATTTGGAACACAGAGCGATTGAATCATTTCCTCTCTTTTGGGTGTTCAGGGTTGCCTTCACCCATCAAGATCCCGTCTGGAAGAAGGGAACCAATCACGTGGACACTTTTCATTAATTAAATTGGATAGAAATGGTAAAAGGATTTAATTACATCAATTTGTAAAGTTCAAAACTTGATTGCACTTTCTCAAAATTTTAGGACTAAATTACATATTCTTGATAAGTTTTAGGATATCTTGTGCGCTTATCCTTTCTTTTCTTGTAAATTTTCATGACAAGAAAATGAGATCTTTTCAGGAAAATTCATAATACAGTGGATTGCTCATTGCTTTTTCTGAGCTTTATTTTGGTATGACCTTACACACAACCATCAAATTCTTTAGAACATAGAAATCATGGGAGAAAATCCTTTCCTTTCCCAAAAGCTCCGAGGTAGAGCCAAAAGGAAAAAGAAGACGCGATACACATTTTCCACTCGCTTTATTATGTCATCACTCAAATGAATTTGGAGAATAGCATTTAGGCACAAACATCAGGGTTGGCCACAAGGTACTCCTCAACGACCTTGTACAATCCCATAGCTTTGTCTTTACCCTTCTTGATGTCCTCTTCCTTGAGCTCACAACCTTCCTTAACATGGTATTCGCTAGTCATCTTGCAAACGCATCCGCTGTCAGCAGTGACGAATTTCACTTCTTCCGTGACAAAGTCGATATTGTCAAATTTGATATCGCTTTCGATCATAGTATATTTGCAATAAAAACTACCCACATCGAGAGCCTCCACCTTGTGTTTCGTGTACTTGATCCTTTTTGAAAAGAAATATTGAGTTTTATTTTTTAATTTAGAACTGATGCTAGACATGACAATTTGGCTTGAGATCAGATTTATTGTCCTTAGGCAATTTTGCTAAATTGACTTTTCAAAGGCCATTAAAGTCATGTCATCACCGACCAAAAAACAAAAATCGTGTCATCCAATCCAAATGACTGTCTCCTGAACCTGGATTAATCCACAGAGACCAACGTCAACGTGTCTCTTGTGCGATCTCCACTTTGTCACCTTAGAGGTGAAAGCTATTTTCCCTATCTATCTAGCGATAGCCTTAGGGAGTTACATCCCTCCAAGGTCCCTTAATTTTTAAGTGTAATTTTTCGTCAATCCCGCCTTTAACGTATCAAAATTCAAACGAAGCCTTTTAATGTCATGCTTAAGACGAAACGCCTCGTGTGACCGTTATTTTTATTTTTTTTTTAACTTTTTGCTAAGTTCTTTTCTACGTTTTATTTTGTCTTAGACGGAGACTTCCTGGCAAAACAAAGATTATTATTAAATGACTGCCTGGCAAGCTGCCACCTCACTTCGCCGGTCAAATTTTCTCCATTTTATTTTATTTTGGTTTGGCTAGATTTCTCTACTTTATTTGGCATGATGGTTCTAATAAAGAAATTTGAAATGGCCAATTTTTCCCAACACTTCATCTTGTTTTCATTGATAAGTACAATCGTATTCCAAAACTTATAAAAATAGAATCGAGTTTTAATATTTATCAAATCGATACAATTAAATTTCTCTATCAATTTCATCTAATTTTACAAAAAATACAATCAAGTTATAAATTCATTAGTACATAATCCGATAGCTCCTACTTTCGTGCACTTCTAAGCTTCACCTCCTTGGCCGTCAACCCAGGCCACAGCAGTGCTTCGGCCTTGCGTTGCCACCCTTGGTGGTACATTCATTCCTTCTAAAATCAGCCGGGATTAACCCCTTCCGTGGCTCTGCTCTGTTTCGACGCTCACCATCATTGAGAGCCGGAACTCGCCTTTCTCACTTCACAGAAGTGCTCGGGCCAAGCAGTTCGCTAGTTCAAGCAGGCCACTGATTCAGTTTATTTCACCTTTTTGGTGATCAAGAGGGTCCAGGCCATGCGATAGCACGAGAGCCAAAATTGCTGCCGTCCAAAGAAACATTGGCAGGTTTCTCTGCTCTGTTCCTTTGGTCATTGGATTCTACTCTCGGTGGATTCAAAACATTTTTCTGGGCAATTTTCTTTATTACTCTCTTCTGTTTGCGAGATCCAAAGATTGTAAACTCCCATGGGTGGGTGGATTTTCAAGTATGAATTGAGGAGCATGGACCCCTTTCTCTCATGCTGGATGAGTTGTCTGTTTTTTTTGGTCGTCTAGTGTGGTGCTCTAGGTGCTGGTGCTTGTTGGAAGATATGCTATCCAAGATTAGGGTTGATTTACCAAATCAATTTATATTGGATATGATATTGTAGAATATATTATTTCCTTTTATTGAACATCCCTTGTACTATAAATACAAGTCCCTTGTACATTGAATGATATATAGACAGAAAATACACAGTTCTTTTTCTCCCAATTCTATCTTCCCTTGTCTTCTACACTTTCTTTCATGGTATCAGAGCAGGCAAGCCTCTAATCCAGCTTCCGCTCAAATCACTCAGATCCAGCTCCTCAATTTTCTTCTGTCTATTTGATTACCTGCTGTCTAGGGATTCTGACCTGCAAAAAACAGAATTCTATCCTGGCAGAGGAAATCCATTCTCGGGAGATAAGAAGCAAGTGAAGTTTTTTCTTACCATGACTCGGAATGTACCGGAATCCGAGCAACAATATCTAGAAGAGATCTCATCACAGACCTCATATACTCAAAATCCGCTTATTCCGTCACATGGAATTCAGGATCAAACGGGCCAGGCTCAGTTAAATCTGGGGCAGCCCACTACAGGTCAACCCGATTCGGCTCAGCCCATTACAGGCCAGCCCAATGCGAGTCAACCGATTGCGGGCCATCCATACCAGTGGGTTCCCATTCAGTGGCCCATTATAGGCCATCAAAGCCCACTAATGTTTGGGCTGGGCCCAAACACATCATTGCCCGGAAATTATCAAGGTTACGCCCAGCCCAATGGTGGCCCACCAGCCTTTAGTGGGGCAAGCACGACCAATGGGCCTGGGAATTCAAATGTGGGTCATTCGGGCGGGCCAGAGAATCCGAATCCAGAAAACGGGCCGAATGGACTGGGTATGGGCGTGAATCCCTACCCGGTTATTTCCCCCGGGATATCTGCCCTACCTAGTGGCGGCCATTACCGGTCGGCCGGAACCTGGCGACGCCCTATACGTTTCCAGCACCGACGGACCAGTATTGCGATTCATCAGCCACCAATTAGCAGGATCCGAGGGGTATTCAAACTGGCACAGGAATTTCGAAGAGCCCTAATAACGAAAGACAAGGACGGCTTCATCGACGGAACCGTGCCAATCCCCACAGAGGAGAAAATGGCGAAACAATAGAGAAAGTGTAATCAACTCGTGAGGACGTGGATTGGAAATTGTGTTAAACCTGAAATCGTAGCTGGACTACCACCAACGGAGGACGCAAAGATGATGTGGGATAACATCAAGCAAATGTACGGGAAACTAGATCAAGCGAAAATATTTTCTCTTACCCAGGAGCTTTTAGAACTGAAACAGGGAAACATGATCGTCACGGCATGTTTCAACAAGCTCTCAGCTCTCTGGAACGAGCTTGAAGCGGCGGAGGAAAAGCTTGAAGGATCCGAAACTACTCTAAGGCAGTATAAGGCGATAAAAGATAGAGAAAAGGTTACTCGATTTCTCTTGATCCTTAACGAATCATACCTGAGTTTTCGATCTCAGATCTTGGCTATGGAACCACCACCACCTCTCGGCCGGATCTTCCAGCTTGCTATTTAGGAACAAAGCCAGCGACTCGCGACGCCGGAAAGCACGAGGGCAACAGAGGGCGTCGCACTCTCGGCTCGCGGCAAACGCCGCGGATCGGGCCATCAAACCCTAAATCAAGGGAACGAGTGTCGAGAGAAGGGCGGCCTAGGGTTTCCACCGGAATCGAAGGCTTATAAACCTTCAGGAACAGACGGCCCAGATCATCTCGGGCGATCGGACGCTCCAGATTATATGGCGAGGTCGGACGGCTTAGATTACACGGCGCAATCGGACGGCTCTAGATTGATCGATCCATACGGAGAATCGAACGGTGGTTATGGAGCCGGCAATATAGGATCCAACGGCCAGAATTTGGCCACGTCAGCAAAAAATTATGGGCAAAATTACAAAGGGAAAGGTAAATTATACTGTGAATATTGCAAGCGGCCGCACCATACTATTAATAATTGCTGGAAATTGCATGGGAAACCTGGTGAAAAAGGAAAAAAATCATCAGTAGCAGCTTATCATGTTGCTAGTTCAATCGGTCCAAATGTTGATCAGCCCATGACACATGGACAATTTCAGCAACTTATGCAAGCACTGCAGAAGTTAGATACTTCGAATAAAGGGAGCAGTTTTTCAGGTATTTCTTATTGCCTGATAAATTCAATTTCAAGAAGTACTTGGATAATTGATTCAAGAGCTAGCGATCATATTGTCTGCAATAAGGATTTTTTCTCTGACATACATGAGAAACTCAGCATTCCTATTACTGTGCGATTACCAAATGGAAATGTTACTCATGTTACTTCAACAGGCACAGTAAAACTCAGTTCCCAAATCACCCTACAAAATGTCCTTTATGTCCAAGAGTTTCAATTCAATCTTATTTCAGTGTCTAAAGCTTGTAAGGAAAACTCTTGTCGAGTCTTGTTCGATGCTGATACTTGCTTATTTCAGGCCCTTTCTACTGGCAAACTGATGGGCTTGGGTAGCTTCTCTGAAGGATTATTTCTGTGGAGCAATTCCCCAAAGACTCTTGATCTGTCTAGCTTTCTTTTGAATAATAATTTAGTATGTAATGCCACTGCCAGCAACTTCATTATGCATTTAAGAATGGGCCATAGTGCCACATTTCCTTTCTCTCAATGTCATGTTTGCCCACTTGCAAAACAGTCTCGTACAGCTTTTCCTTTAAGCAATACTCGTACAAAGGTCATTTTTTCATTGATCCATGTTGATGTCTGGGGACCCTATCACACACCGAATCACGATGGATCTCGTTACTTCCTCACCATTGTGGATGATTATTCTAGAGCCACATGGATATTTCTCATGCAATCCAAAGGCCAAGTTTTTTCCAATTTGAAAGGATTCATTTCCTTATCAAAGAATCAATTTGGAAAATCCATTCAGCGAATTCGGACTGATAATGGGAAGNTACCAAATGGAAATGTTACTCATGTTACTTTAACAGGCACAGTAAAACTCAGTTCCCAAATCACCCTACAAAATGTCCTTTATGTCCCAGAGTTTCAATTCAATCTTATTTCAGTGTCTAGAGCCTGTAAGGAAAACTCTTGTCGAATCTTGTTCGATGCTGATACTTGCTTATTTCAGGCCCTTTCGACTGGCAAACTGATGGGCTTGGGTAGCCTCTCTAAAGGATTATTTCTGTGGAGCAATTCCCCAAAGACTCTTGATCTGTCTAGCTTTCCTTTGAATAATAATTTAGTATGTAATGCCACTGCCAGCAACTTCATTATGCATTTAAGAATGGGCCATAGTGCCACATTTCCTTTCTCTCAATGTCATGTTTGCCCACTTGCAAAATAGTCTCGTACAGCTTTTCATTTAAGCAATACTCGTACAAAGGTCATTTTTTCATTGATCCATGTTGATGTCTGGGGACCCTATCACACACCGAATCACGATGGATCTCGTTACTTCCTCACCATTGTGGATGATTATTCTAGAGCCACATGGATATTTCTCATGCAATCCAAAGGCCAAGTTTTTTCCAATTTGAAAGGATTCATTTCCTTATCAAAGAATCAATTTGGAAAATCCATTCAGCGAATTCGGACTGATAATGGGAAGGAATTCTTCAATCATGACTGTGCTTCCTTATTCTCAACTCATGGGATTCTGCATGAAAGCTCGTGTATTTACACCCCGCAACAAAATGGGGTAGTGGAAAGGAAGCATCACCACCTTCTGGAAGTTGCACGTGCCTTGAAATTCCAGGCTTCAATTCCAGACAATTTTTGGGGCGATTGTGTCATGACAGCAGCCTACTTGATCAATTGCACGCCCACAAAGGTTCTCAATGGACGGACGCCTTTCAAGTTACTTTTTGGAAAAAAACCGGAGTTGGATCACCTTAAAGTTTTTGGGTGCCTATGTTATACTACTACAGTGGGTCCTCGGGACAAATTGGGTCCTTGTGCTCGGCGGTGTGTATTCATGGGATACCCAAATCTACAGAAAGGATACCGGGTTTTCGAGCCAACTACGAAGAAATTCTTTGTAAGCAGAGATTGTTCGTTTCTTGAAGATGTTTTTCCTTTTGCTGAGGAAAAATCTTCAAACGAAACATCAAGCAACAACAACTTGCGCAGATATCCAAATATAGAAGAGGTGCCTAAAGATCCAGAATATGTTTTACTTCCTCAAAGTCTTCACAACACGACTCGACCAAGTCCAATTGAGAACTTTCCATCCCCGGCGATATCAGAAGACATGCCAAATGACGCATCAATTGAAGATGATCCCCAAGGTGACAAGGAGCAACAAGTCGAGAACAGCCACCCTTCGTTTCAAAACCACCACGACGCTCAGGAAGAAGCACGCGTCCACCAACATGGACAAAGGATTACGTCTGCACTGCAATGAACTCACCAGGTATTCGCTACCCTACTTCATCTTATGTCTCTTTCGACAAGCTGTCTTCGGAACATAGATGTTGTGTCAACCGCATATCGGAAGAGCATGAGCCATCTAATTATGATGAAGCATCCGCTGACCCAAAATGGCAAGACGCAATGGCAGCAGAACTGCAAGCGCTCATTGCAAATAACACATGGGAGCTTGCGATATTGCCATCAAACAGGAAAGCCATTGGTTGCAAATGAGTATACAAGATTAAATATAGAGCAGATGGATCTATCGAGCGTTATAAAGCTCGGCTGGTAGCGAAAGGTTTCACGCAACAGGAAGGTTTCGACTATCATGAAACCTTTTCCCCGGTAGCCAAAGACGTTACGGTTTGTTCCTTCTTATCAATTGCAGCTATTAACGATTGGTCACTACATCAGATGGATGTCAATAATGCATTTTTTCATGGAGATTTAGATGAAGAAATTTATATGGAAATTCCTCCGAGATTACGGCGACAAGGGGAGAATAAAGTGTGTCATCTCCGCAAGTCCCTCTATGGATTGAAACAGGCTTCCAGGCAATGGTACGCTAAGTTCACCAATGCTCTCACAGCTGCAGGTTTCAAGCAATCCAGACATGATTATGCCTTGTTCACATGGAAAAAGGGTATGTCATCTATTTATTTAATGATATATGTTGATGATATACTAATCATGGGCAATGATCTGAATGCAATAAATAATCTTAAGGAATATTTGCACTCCACCTTTCACATCAAAGATCTTGGAGCGCCTAAATATTTCCTTGGAATTGAGATTGCACGATCTGACCAAGGGATTGCACTTAGTCAGCGAAAGTTCGTCTTAGAAATCATATCAGAAGCCGGTCTATCAGGATGCAAACCAGCAGTTATTCCAATTGAGCATAATATTAAATTAACCACGGTGGAATATGATACAGGAACATCACAAAATGATGACCCTGTACTTGAAGATCCATCCAGTTATCAGAGACTTGTTGGGAAACTTATATATTTAACCATGACCAGACCAGATATATATTATGCTGTGCAGACCCTCAGCCAGTTCATGCACAAACCAAAACAATCTCACATGATTGCGGCTTTGAAGGTTGTGAAATATTTGAAGAAATGTCCAGGACTTGGGATACTTCTTTCCAGAAATAGCAACATGGAAATGACGGCTTACTGCGATGCTGATTATGCAACTTGTCCTATAAGCAGAAAATCCATCACAGGCTTTTGCATCAAGTTGGGAGAATCACTGCTTTCATGGAAAACGAAGAAGCAACCGACTGTGTCACTATCTTCGGCAGAAGCAGAATATAGAGCCATGGCAAATACCACTTGCGAAATAATATGGTTGCGAGGTCTGCTGCAGGATCTTGGGGTGCAAATGAAGGAACCGACCGTATTGTTCTGCGATAATGATGTTGCTCTCAAATTAGCAGTTAATCCTATTGTGCATGAAAGAACAAAGCATATTGAAGTGGATTGCCACTTTACTCGGGACCAGATACAGGAAGGGATAATCAAAACAAGAGGGATTAGAACCATGGAGCAACCTGCGGATGTTTTCACCAAACCCCTTTGTCAAAGACAACACACATATCTTTTGAGCAAGCTAGGTGTCTTGGATATCTATAAGCCACCAGCTTGAGGGGGAGTGTTGGAAGATATGCTATCCAAGATTAGGGTTGATTTACCAAATCAGTTTATATTGGATATGATATTGTAGAATATATTATTTCCTTTTATTGAACATCCCTTGTACTATAAATACAAGTCCCTTGTACATGGAATGATATATAGACAGAAAATACACAGTTCTTTTTCTCCCAATTCTATCTTCTCTTGTCTTCTACGCTTTCTTTCACTCATCTCTCTCTCTTCTTCCACCCTTCCCTAAAGCGATACCATGAAGCTTCTTCATCACAAATCCACGGCGACGATCCGACTAGCTCCATCCCCAAACTCAAGCAACATTGTGACAACAATTTCGATTCTCTAGAAAGATGGCCATTCCATCCTCCTACCTCCTTTGGTCCCAAAATCTAGAAAGCATTAATACTCTCTAAAGTCTTTATGTCATGTTAAACACCCCGAACGGTGTTTGACGCTCCCCAACACTCTTCGACACTCTCCAATACTCTTCGGCACTCTCTGACACTTGATTAATAGGTATTGGAAAATTTAGCATTTGGTCAACTCTTCTGAACTCTCCAATAGGTGAGTCTATAATTCCAACACGTGAGTTCAAAATTTCGACACGCAATGATCAATTTTAAAAATTCTCAAAAATGGGGATCAAAATGTAAATACATAAAATAATAATAATAATAATAAAATATGGAAAAAGAAGAAAAACCTAGTCATCTCTTCTCTTCTAACTGTTACTTCCCATGACACATAATTCGTTCCCCAAGTCTTTTTTTTAAAACATCCTCTAACATGGGAGTCCAAAATGTAGATTGGTCTTTTCTTACCCTCCAAGTTTTATGGATTATTAGAATGGAGTTCAAGTTATCAAATTTAAACAATGAATTGTATTAATAAATGATGGACTGATGTTTTTCGTGTTAATTCATTCTGAGTATTTTATTATAAAATTAATTTGATAGAAGTAATCATAAAAATAATAATTTATCATATATATACATTTAGTATGCAACATGTCTCATTATGTTAATGTGTCGCTTCATGTGTGGCATGTCGATATCAATGCTAGTTAGCCCGAAACCCTAGCGTTTAGCCTCACTCCTACGAGGCCTTTTTCAACAATGGCTTCACAAGTTGCCTCGACCTCGTCTTCGTCGTTAGGAGGTTGGAAGGGAGGGTGGTTCCAGTGCTTTCATAGCGAGATGCCTGAGATTTCCATCTACGTGGAAGGGCAGCCGAGGATGTCTTCGGAGGTGAGGTCGATGAAGAAAGGTTGGAGGGCACATTAGGGAGGAGTGGGGAGTAGGAGATGTCAATGTCCCAGGACGATGTGTTCCAAATCAACATTCCAAATTGCCGAGACTAGGTGAACTTGTTCCTCACCTGTGGCCAACTGTCAACCTCGCCATAGCTAGCAACTGATTGAGGAAGAAGAAAAAGATACTCAATATTAAAAAAAAAAATTGGTAATTTTCTTCGGGAAAATCAAATCAAAATTTCCAAACCAAATGGCAGATATATTTTCCTATTCATTTTCAATTTTAAGCCAAATATTAAAAAATATTTTTCACTTCTCGCAGAGCAAATGGGGTTTAAAGTCATTAGAATGCTTTTTTTTTTTTAAATGAAGAAGAGAAATGACAAAACAATGGCCTATACACACAAGGGATGATTGATGGAATGAATCCGAATGACCAAATAGGGCATGTTAATTTGGACCCACGAAGACCTACTTCCAATTATGACCCCTTGCTACTTGAATAGCGACAACTGGAAAGACATCGACCCGAGAGAATTGTCCGATTGCATCTCCCCACATAAGCCGAATCGTAACCAATGAAATTCGAGTTTTCTTTCTTTCTTTTTCTCCCTTTTTTTTCTTTTTTGGCTTTATTCATTTGGCTCAGATTTAAAGGGGAAAAGCGAAATCCATTTATGCGTGCGATGAGGACATGCGCGATGTGGTTTCATGCCCCTGCAAAATTCATTCGTTCTTGACCGTCAAATTATATGTCGTGATGACATGGACCGTTGATGATTATTACATATGCCGTCGCAACACAAATTGAAAATTATCAACGGTTAGATCATTTTTATATTTCCGAGCCAACGAGCCGGTTTAAGGTAATCAAGTTGAAATCCTTTAAAGGTCCTAAAAAGAGATAATAACGAGGGGATCCCATGACTAAACCCCCAAGCCAAGAGTGTACTTACATGATAATGGGTGTCCACTTTATAAGGTTACGATCACTAAAAAATCCAAATTTAAAGTCAGATACATAGGATTAAGTGCACCGACACAAATTCGATTCTCTATGATGCCAAGTACAACGATTTCATGTTCAAGCAGTCGTTTTTGAGTTTCAGCTCAAATTGATGGTTCTCCTTTTGTATTTTATGAGCAGCAATATCGAGTTTAAGTTTTGAGTTTCCTCGTTAAATTCCAAACAGATTGAGTAAACAAAACCCGATAGAACGGGAACCTTCATTCTAATTGGCTTCCCAAGTCCCCTCAACCTCTCTGGAGTTTTTCATGTTCCAAGTCTCACTATCATTGTTCACCACATGCTTTCATTGAATGAATGGAATCAATCGTCCCTGCTCAATTTCGGCATCGCCACAAGCGTCGTCTTCAGCTCGTTCCACAAGCAAACCCTAATCATCAATCACGATCTGATCAGAATCTTTGCTGAAATTTCTGGCGCGTGCACGCATGGAAGATGCTCAAGTAGAACTTCGACTCGTGTTTAGTCCAATCTCCGGACTCCAAAATTCTTCGACAACTCAGTTGATGTTCAAGACAGACACCTCAGCCACTGAGCAAAATCCAGAGAACGAGAAGAAATTTAGGGCCATCGCTCAAAACGAAAGTGGTGGCTCGCAATCAGAGCCCCTTTCAACTCCTCCTTTATGCCCGTCCTTTCGTGCTCCCCGAAACCGTGACATTTCCAGCAGCTTCTTCCAGCGTCGTACTTTAGGATCACAACTTCTACCGTCTTCTTATCTCAGACATCAATTATCGGAGCTGGTGGCGACAGTATCCAATTTTTTTTTTTATTGATATCGAGATATTTCTAAAATCTTTTGTTGATTCACTCGAATATTCTTGTTGATACTTTGTTTCGATTAGCAGGTAATGTTTAGGATTGTTGTCAAGTGCGTCTGATAGATAATTTGACACAACGACCCTAACTACCGGGTTATGTGAATTCACATGCAACACGATTTTTGAATACCACCATTATTTATTTTTTCTTTTTCGTCTGTGCTTCACTTTTCCTCATCGACTTGGGTTCGTTGGGGGTATTGACCTGTTATCAACTCGATCGAGTAAATTAATAATAAATGCAAACGGGCTTGAGGTAATCACGTTCCTTTTGGAATTTCCCTATTAGAGTTATGACGGTAAGTTCTCTATTATTTGTCTAAGTTAATTAGGTGAGATATCGAGTGGATGCTAGCACTTGGGGATCGTCTATTATGGCCGTGCACTGGAGAACATACATAGTAAGTTTCGACTCATGTTTCACTTATGGTTGTAGCTACTGACCGAGCTATCTAGACTCTCCGTTTCTTTGTTATTACCACATTAGTCGAAAATGGATACAGTGAGTTTCTTCTCACACTTTGCTTACGGTTGTAGCTAGTAGCTGAGCTACCTAGATTTTGCGCCGATTCTCTCTTATCCAATGGTTGTCTCCCGGGCCTTTTTTTTTTTCCAACAACCATAACCAGACTCTTAACTAATTCACGACTCGTGAATACCAAGAACGACCCAATTTCCCTCTTATGAAAGGCAATTCCACCGTCATTTCTTTGTTCATTCTTGGTCATGCGAATGGTTTTAGCAAGGACGTGCCAAAGACGAACGCATTGAGAAAGCCAAAAAGGACAGGAATGTATCAGAAAGAGGAAAAAGAATCCAAAGTTAGACAGCGACGACCAAATGCGAAATGATTCCCTATTGATTTCCCCTGGATTTAGGCGCGGATTGCGATGTCTAGTCAGTAGGGAAAAAAAAGCTTTGATTGGACTGAAAGTGATTTGGGGCTCGTGCCGCCTTAGGAGAATCTGCTGGATGCCTCCCACGGTGCAAATCTAGAATTGATTCGGATTAAGCATCTCGTAATTAGGATTAGGAGAGCCAAGAGCTCTTCGTATTGTCTTTGGATTGGAGGGTGATTATGACTTGAAGGAACAGTCGTCGCTAAAAAGTCTGCTTAGTTACATTGGCGTGTCAATTCACCATAGAGTCTATGGACCCCTCGAAGCAAGTTGGATAAATTTGGCTATATCTTCAAATTCTAGAGAATCCTTCTTGTGAATTGAACGTCCTATTTCAAGAAAAGGCGAGACATGGCAAGGATATTTAAATTTATGTCCGTTAAAAATTCACGTGGAAGATTGTTTGAAAGACCTCTAATCTTTTTCATTGGGGAAGAAAAATGAAGAACTAGAAAAATCAAATTAAAAATAAAATAATTAAGAAAAATTATTTTCCGTCAATAGAAAAAGCACCTTCGAATGTGGGGAAAGAGAAAATCATTTTTCTTCCTCTCTCTTTCATCCTCATCTCTCTCTCTTCTTCCACCCTTCCCTAAAGCGATACCATGAAGCTTCTTCATCACAAATACACGGTGACGATCCGACTAGCTCCATCCCCAAACTCAAGCAACATTGACAACAATTTCGATTCTCTAGAAAGATGGCCATTCCATCCTCCTACCTTCTTTGGTCCCAAAATCTAGAAAGCATTGATACTCTCTGAAGTCTTTATGTCATATTAAACATCCCGAACAGTGTTTAACGCTCTCCAACACTCTTCGACACTTTCTGACACTTGATTAATAGGTATTGGAAAATTTAACATTTGGTCAAGTCTTCCGAACTCTCCAATAGGTGAATCTAGAATTCCAACACGTGAGTTCAAAATTTCGA
Organism: Corymbia citriodora subsp. variegata; assembly: GCA_014858505.1. Taxonomy (NCBI): domain Eukaryota; kingdom Viridiplantae; phylum Streptophyta; class Magnoliopsida; order Myrtales; family Myrtaceae; genus Corymbia; species Corymbia citriodora. The sequence goes on from CM026412.1 coordinate 8,092,353, forward strand.
CACGCAATGATCAATTTTAAAAATTCTCAAAAATGGGGATCAAATTGTAAATATGTAAAATAATAATAATAATAATAATAATAATAATAATAATAATAATAATAATAATAAAATAAGAAAAAAGAAGAAAAACCTAGTCATCTCTTCTCCTCTAACTGTCACTTCCCATGACACATAATTCATTCCCCAAGTCTTTTTTTTTCAACATCCTCTAACATGGGAGTCCAAAATGTAGATTGCTTTTTTCTTACCCTCCAAGTTTTATGGATTATTAGAATGGAGTTCAATTTATCAAATTTAAACCATGAATTATATTAATAAATGATGGACTAATGTTTTCGTGTTAATTCATTATGAGTATTTTATTATTATTTATTTATCTATGGATTTAAATCAAATTAATTTGATAAAAGCAATCATAAAAATAATAATTTATCATATATATAAAATACACATTTAATATACAACGTATCTCAACATGTTAACGTGTCGCGTCATGTGTGACATGTCAATGTCGATTCTACTTAGCCCGAAACCCTAGCGTTTAGCCTCACTCCTACGAGGCCTTTTTCGACAACGGCTTCACAAATTGCCTCGACCTCGTCTTCGTCGTTGATGGCAAAGGAGGTTGGAAGGGAGGATGGTTCTAATGCTTTCATAGCGAGATGCTTGAGATTTCCATCTACGTGGAAGGGCAGCCGAGGATGTCTTCGGAGATGAGGTCGATGAAGAAAGGTTGGAGGGCATATTAGGGAGGAGTGAGGAGATGGAGTGTCCAAGGACGGTGTGTTCCAAATCAGCATTCCAAATTGCCGAGGCTAGGCGAACTTGTTCCTCACCTGTCGCCAACTGTCAACCGTCGCCATAGCTAGCAACTTATTGAGGAAGAAGAAAAAGATAGTTAAAATTTTAAATTTTTTTTGGTAATTTTCTTCGGGAAAATCAAATCAAAATTTCCAAACCAAATGGCAGAAAATTTTTTCAGAAATGTATCACTTCTCGCAGAGCAAATGGAGTTTAAAGTCATTAGAATACTTTTTTTTTATGAAGAAGAGAAATGACAAAACAATGGCTTATACACACAAGGGATGATTGATGGAATGAAACCGAATGACCAAACAGGGCATGTTAATTCGGAGCCGCGAAGAACGCACCAAAAAAAAATATATATGCGGACCTACTTCCAATTATGATCCCTTGCTACTTGAATAGCGACAACTGGAAAGACATCAACCCGAGAGAATTGTCCAATTGCATCTCCCCACGTAAGCTGAATCATAACCAAAGAAATTCGAGTTTTCTTTCTTTCTTTTTCTCTTTTTTTTTCTTTTTTGGCTTTAATCATTTGGCTTAGATTCAAAGGGGAAAAGCGAAATCCATTTATGCGTGCGATGAGGACATGCGCGATGTGGTTTCATGCCCCTGCAAAATTCATTCGTTCTCGACTGTCAAATTATATGTCGTGATGACATGGACCGTTGATGATTATTACATATGCCGTCGCAACACAAATTGAAAATTATCAACGGTTAGATCATTTTCATATTTCCGAGCCAACGAGCTGGTTTAAGGTAATCAAGTTGAAATCCTTTAAAGGTCCTAAAAAGAGATAATAACGAGGGGATCCCATGACTAAACCCCAAAGCCAAGAGTGTACTTACATGATAATGGGTGTCCACTTTATAAGGTTACGATCACTAAAAAATCCAAATTTAAAGTCAGATACATAGGATTAAGTGCACCGACACAAATTCGATTCTCTATGATGCCAAGTACAACGATTTCATGTTCAAGCAGTCGTTTTTGAGTTTCAGCTCAAATTGATGGTTCTCCTTTTGTATTTTATGAGCAGCAATATCGAGTTTAAGTTTTGAGTTTCCTCGTTAAATTCCAAACAGATTGAGTAAACAAAACCCGATAGAACGGGAACCTTCATTCTAATTGGCTTCCCAAGCCCCCTCAACCTCTGTGGAGTTTTTCATGTTCCAAGTCTCACTATCATTGTTCACCACATGCTTTCATTGAATGAATGGAATCAATCGTCTTTTGAACCGAAAAAGAAAACAAGGAAGTCCTGCTCAATTTCGGCATCGCCACAAGCGTCGTCTTCAGCTCGTTCCACAAGCAAACCCTAATCATCAATCACGATCTGATCAGAATCTTTGCTGAAATTTCTGGCGCGTGCACGCATGGAAGATGCTCAAGTAGAACTTCGACTCGTGTTTAGTCCAATCTCCGGACTCCAAAATTCTTCGACAACTCAGTTGATGTTCAAGACAGACACCTCAGCCACTGAGCAAAATCCAGAGAACGAGAAGAAATTTAGGGCCATCGCTCAAAACGAAAGTGGTGGCTCGCAATCAGAGCCCCTTTCAACTCCTCCTTTATGCCCGTCCTTTCGTGCTCCCCGAAACCGTGACATTTCCAGCAGCGTCTTCCAGTGTCGTACTTTAGGATCACAACTTCGACCGTCTTCTTATCTCAGACATCAATTATCGGAGCCGGTGGCGACAGTATCCAATTTTTTTTTTTTTATTTTATTAATATCGAGATATTTCTAAAATCTTTTGTTGATTCACTCGAATATTCTTGTTGATACTTTGTTTCGATTAGCAGATAATGTTTAGGATTGTTGTCAAGTGCGTCTGATAGATAATTTGACACAACAATCCTAACCACCGGGTTCTGTGAATTCACATGCAACACGACTTTTGAATACCACCATTATTTATATTTTCTTTTTCGTTTGTGCTTCACTTTTCCTTACCAACTTGGGTTCGTGGGGTATTGACCCGTTATCAACTCGATCGAGTAAATTAATAATAAATGCAAAGAGCTTGAGGTAATCACGTTCCTTTTGGAATTTCCCTATTAGAGTTATGGCGGTAAGTTCTCTATTATTTGTCTAAGTTTATTGGGTGAGATATCGAGTGGATGCTAGCACTTGGAGATTGTCTATTATGGCCGTGCACTCGAAAACAGACATAGTAAGTTTCGACTCATGTTTCACTTATGGTTGTAGCTACTGAGCAAGCTATCTAGAATCTCCGTTTCTCTGTTATTACCACATTAGTCGAAAATGGATACAGTGAGTTTCTTCTCACACTTTGCTTACGATTGTAGCTAGTAGCTGAGCTACCTAGATTTTGCGCCGATTCTCTCTTATCCAATGGTCGTCCCCCGGGCCATTTTTTTTTTCCAACAACCATAACTAGACTCTTAACTAATTCACGACTCGTGCATACCAAGAACGACCCAATTTCCCTCTTATGAAAGGCAATTCCACCGTCATTTCTTTGTTCATTCTTGGTCATGCGAATGGTTTTAGCAAGGACGTGCCAAAGACGAACGCATTGAGAAAGCCAAAAAGGACAGGAATGTATCAGAAAGAGGAAAAAGAATCCAAAGTTAGACAGCAACGACCAAATGCGAAATGATTCCCTATTGATTTCCCCTGGATTTAGGCGCGGATTGCGATGTCTAATCAGTAGGAAAAAAAAGCTTTGATTGGACTGAAAGTGATTTGGGGCTCGTGCTGCCTTAGGAGAATCTGCTGGATGCCTCCTCCGGTGAAAATCTAGAATTGATTCGGATTAAGCATCTCGTAATCAGGATTCAGAGAGCCTAGAGCTCTTCGTATTGTCTTTGGATTGGAGGGTGATTATGACTTGAAGGAACAGTCGTCGCTAAAAAGGCTGCTTAGCTACATTGGCATGTCAATTCACCATAGAGTCTATGACCCCTCGAAGCAAGTTGGATAAATTTGGCTATATCTTCAAATTCTAGAGAATCCTTCTACTATCTATAAACGACCTTGTATCACGACAATGATGAATTAGGGAACTTTAGTACAATTTCATCATCATCATCCTATAATCCTCTTTGTCCATCGAATTGGAGCAAAAAGATACAGGCGTTGATTAGATTACTAGTTTTCTTCTTGTATAGAAGATTGGATATGCTTATGTTTTGGTCATTGCAAACGTATATATCAAGACTACACATAACCCTTGATTTAGAATAAAAAGAAATTTCACATCGTATAATTAATATGGTGTTGAGTAGTTAATATATTCTTTAAGTGAATGTAAATCCAATACAATATGTTAATGAGCTTGAATTTAGATTCCCTCTTTATAATCTTCATAGATAAAGGTATTGGGCTTTTATTATACACTCCCAACAAATGGTATTAAAGCCGATATTTGATTACTGAGCCTCCAATTTGGTCCATTGGTGAATATTTCTACTCAGAGATTTTAGTTAATACAAAAGCATACCTGAATGAAGGATGAACATACTCAATTATAGAGCTAATAGGTGTGGGAATTGGTATCGATTTTTTATTGTACACTCCCAACACCTTGATCTTTGATATATGAGCGAATTAGAGGATAAAGCTAAGTTTGCATTTGGTGCTACGTCAACAATTACAATGCAAAAGCTTCGAATAAATCTCGGATGATGTTCGCATTCGATTCCGAGTACTTTGACAAATTCAGGCGGTGAACATCTACACAGAGAAACGAAAGGCTGAGAAGGGTATATTCCATCGTGGATCGGCCTTCGTTACCAGTCCTTCCCAATCAATTCGATCCACATGTCACGGTACGACCCGAAGATCATGATGTGACCGTGAAGGCATCAATCTCCATCGCCTCCAAAGATGGGCACAAAAGTCATTGGACATTGCATATTTGGAGGATTATCAGGGCGATGATTGGTCAATCGGACTTTTTACACCAAATTTGGATTTTTCCTAGTAGGAAAAAGTCGAATGTCCTAATAATAATTATATAATATTACTAATAATAGATAAAATCCAAAAAAGCGTCGATTGATATGATGCCACAAAGGCTTGCTATTCCTAGCCATGTTTTCTTTGATTGGGAGAGAGAGAGAAAGGGGAACCTTTCCAACGAGACCTCTTTCGATACATCATATGGTGGTGGGTCATGCGACGCCCACAAGTCCTAGACCCTATCGAGGTGTCGAAATTTGCTTCGAAGTTGAAGATCAAGTAAATGCACCTTGATGTTGACAATTGAGAGAAAGGATAGCGTGGCAAGTAATTGGCAAGAAAGAGCCCTAGTCATGTTAGCTTGGGGGTCAGGGCGAAACATGGTCAATAGCAATTGGTTGTTGGACTGGGTTGAAGGGCACTTTTATGTCGTAGCTGATGCGGCAGTCTCTAATTATGCATCAATTTGATTTTAATTGCAAAACTTCAAGCAGTACGATGGATGATACAAATGGTGTTGTCGTATAATTATTAGATATGTTCCTAAATGTATTACAATTGACGAGGACTAATGATGTTTGAATGCTCTCTTATGAGATGATTTGTGATGTGAAATCATAGATTGGTATTGATAGCTTCGGTGCGTTTATGTGTTCTTAAATATTGATATGCATGTTTTTATATATCCGAAGTGTTCGCTTTTAAATTACGATAGAATATCGAATGGACAAAAATTCTAAATATATACTAAATTTATTCCAAGCCATTTTAAAATATCACGTGACAGTAATTCCACACTATTTGTTGCTAGGGCATCACTTTTGGAGAAATCTTTTTATGAGGAATGCCATCAAAATATGTCCTTTTTTTGGTCATAAAGATAATTCTCATTCAAAATGCTTAAGTTTGAGCATACATAATAAAAGTTTCATGATAAATAAGAGCCCAAAGGCCTTGGAGGGGAGGGGATGGGAAGCCCATTTGAAGGAAGGACATTTTATCTTTGGGCTTTAGCAACTCAATCAGTAGCCCGATTTGCTGTACAGTTGTGATGGGTTATCTCGAGATAAAAGCAAATCCTTATTTGGGGCCAAGCCCCATTGATAAGCACACTTGTGTCCCACCTAGCCCGATCTGTGCTCAACACCCCTCTTATTAGATTTGAGTGGTTTGACTCCAACTCCACACACTCATCAGATCGCGCTCGAAGTTGAATTAGGGTTTCTAGAAGGGCAATCGCGCCTTTTGTTGTCCCCTCTATGTCTATCTTTCAAAAGTGCCCCATTCCGGTGGGCGTCTAATTCCAAGACAAGTCGATCCAATGATCCCCCCTTTTTCGTTCATGGGTTCTTACTGATTCTATGTCCTTGGCATGCTAATCACATGAAAAGGATTAGAAGCCAAGCACAATCTTGCAGCCCCTAATTATCTCTAATTAGACTCTGGAGCCGCAGAAGGAAACGGCAGATGGACCAGCTAAACCCATCATGCGGAGTCCAACATATTTGGGCCTAGATTTAAACCGACAGTCAATTTTGCGCTGAAGAACTAGTCAAGATGGCCCTTCCTTTCAAATTAGGTCCATGAAATTGCTATGATTTGTGCAGTCCGATGAATTATAATCATTAAAAAATATTAAATTTCACTTATTATTTGCTTATTAAATGCCTAAGGGGCGCTCTTATTTACGAATTTTCTATTATGATTGTCAGGTCTACCGAGTTTATCTTCATATATTTTTTGAGGAGGCTCGTTAACATATGTTGAGATGGCCGAGTTGGTCTAAGGCGCCAGATTAAGGTTCTGGTCCGAAAGGGCGTGGGTTCAAATCCCACTCTCAACACATGCGATATCTTTTTAAATTTTTTTAAATTTTTTTAAAATTTTTCAAGCGTGCATGTGTATGATAAATTTTTCTTCTTACATCTACTTAAAAATTCTACTTTTAATTCAATTTGGCTTGATTGAGCTTCTAAAAGATTAATTTACATTTATCTTGAAGCATGAAGCAGAATTCCTTTTCGAGAGCTTTACCTTTCGCTAGAACCGGCACCCACTAGCACAAACCTATATAGCTCGCCAATCAAACGATGACTGAGCCGAATGCTGCAAACAGACCTCCCAACCTCCAATGAGCCATCTGAGGCCGGGTCAGCCTGCCATCGCCGCCGCCGCCGCCACGCAGTCAATGGGGAGAGGTTGGTAGGTAGCTAAAAAAGGCGAGGCCATCCGCGAAAAGATTCTTGAATATTCATCACTTGTCGGCAAACCTCCGGCTCCTAACACTACCAGAGCCACCTGACTTTCTTCTTTCGGCCTCATTCCCATCGACCCACCACCGATTCCTCGCCCTTTCAAACCAAAATCTTAGCATCTACCAGGACTCTTCTCAGCATATCAATTAGAGATAGTACAACGAATTCGAGTAATGGCGAGATATCCATAAGAATTAGGGGTAAAGAAGAGTTCGGATCGACTGTTGTCGATGTCCTAGCTACTCCCCTCACATGGAAAGATTCAAAATGATACGCATCTGATACATCGGACACATGTACGAAGTGAATTGCTCCCCCCAAATGTGGTGTATGGTCTATTTTCGTAGCCAACAAGCATCGTGCCTCTGGTTCTGAGCTACCCGTCAGCATTTGAACTGCAGTTGTCTTCTAAACCGACGATGCTGGACAAGGTCAACAAAAATGGCAAAGCTTTTGACTCGACAGATGCGCGCATGGACGGGCAGGTCTGAACAACCGCTGAAGATCTATAGATAGGGACAAGGTCAAAGTTACTCACGACCATCCTTCTAAAACCTCTCTCTCTCTCTCTCTCTCTCTCTCTCTCTCTCTCTCTTTCTTCTGTGCAGATTTCATTGCTGAACATCTCTTTCTGGGCCTGCTCTCCGATCCAGCCATGGTACGTACACGCATTCTTTACTCTGGTGTCTGTTTCCATCTTGCAATCTTGGAAAAGATGTCATCAGCTCGTTGAGCTTTCAAACATTTGATGGGTTTTGGTTTTTGTCATTGAGTTTCGAATGCACGAAAGATGAAAAATGTGTTTTTTCATTGGTTTGCTTTCTGTTGTTTTGGGTGTTTTCTTGCAGTCTCTAACGACTTTGATGTTCCGATCACTGGTCAGGCTAGTGACGTCGCTCGCCGGTGAGCCCGCCGCCTCCGTGACCACCATCCTGTACTACAGCTCCCTGCTGCCCCAGAGCGTCGTCCTGGAGAGGCTGGTCCGGCACGACCTGCTCGACCAAGAGAATTACCTCTTCCATTTTCTCATCAATTTCCTGAGGTGTTTTTGGTGATAATAGGTTTTTTTTTTTTGGGAGGGGGGGTGGGGGATTCATATGTTCTTTCTTCCTCGGTTGATGTCCCCTGAAAGACTAATTTTCCTTATTAGAGATGGATAGTCCTCATTTGTTAATTGGTGATCGTAACTCGATCGTCATCCACGACGAACATTTTGATATACTACCTCGAAATAAAATACTAAAGTCGTATCTCGCAAAGTCGAACTGGTGTTTTTTTTTTTTGCCCGAAAAGTCGTGTTCGACTGGGACAAAAGTTCAAGCTTTTAGTTTACGTAACTCTCTAGTTTTATTTCCTAGCGGAAATGATTTGCACTTCGAGGTGATCAAAAAGTGCGATTTGACCTAAGATCACAACAAGGAAACTGCTTATTCAAGGCCCAACAAGGGTTCCTGGATGGGCCGGCTAATTGGGCCTAAACGATGAACCGACCCGATCAGTTCGGGCACACGATCGACCCTGCAATGAAAAGCAAACGCCAAAAGGAGATTAGAGATGAGCACATCTCAAGCCATCTTAATTTGCATTCTTCCTCTAATCATCTCACGCTGATCGACAGATAGAGGCATCCACATCTCATAGAGATGCGCTCGATCTTATGCCATCGACGGAATTTGCCCCGCTCGACATTTTTCAAGGGATCAAAATTCGTGTTAGGAGACACTTGAGAGGTTCTGTAAAATTAAGGAGTTTTAGTTTTGTAACTATTATTAGAGTCACTTACCATGTTCATTTGATCTATTTCTTAACGACTATCTCTATAGGAAATATGAATTTTTCGGGATAAGATCAATTACAATCTCACCTTCCAATACTTCTTTGTAGTCGACGTGAGATTATAAATTGATCTTTGAAATACTTGTAGACAATCCAAAATATTTGATAATCAGTTCAATTGCTAGAAATGAGCTAAATATGGAGATGATTCGAATTTTTTGACATATCTATGCTAGGCTTGTTTCGTTGAAACGAATTATTCAGAAATTTTTTTCCAAAAAATAATAACTAATGTTACTTGAAATAATAATTCAATTTTTTCATCATCGATAATTATTTATATCTAAATATTACTATGGACAATGAAAATACTTTTTATTCATTCATTTTTTAAATAATACAAACAATCATTTTTAAGAAATAAAATTTTAATATATTCTTTTTCTGGGAAAAGAATAAATCTTAAAAATTACAACATTTCCCTTTGCAATAGCTGAATGATTAGCATATTATTCATACGTGATCTTTTATTTTAGGGAAAAAGAAAGGACAGATAAGTTGTTGATCAACTGCAAAGGGAAGGAATTGAACAAACAATAAAAAAATATGTATATATATAAAACTAACATTAGAAAAATGTAGAAACAGTCCAAAAATGTATTATTTTAATAGGTGGAGAGTCCGTTGTTTCTCCAGCCCTCCAAAAGCTGACATAACTGTTCTCTTACTGGACTTTGTCTTGCCTAGGTTGTCTTCTTGCTATGTAAGAAAAAAATTATTAAAAAAAACATTTTGCACCTTATTTAAATTACATGAAAAATGCAATTACTTCGTAAAGATTCTTCATGGTTGAGGTTTTTCTTCCCCTCTGTTGTTAGACAGAGAAATCGATATACTCCACCACCTGAACAGCCTAAAATATAAATATAAATAAAATGCCCTATTAATAGAAGAATTTGTTTATATTATTTTCCTAGAAATGTGGTGATATGAAAATTAATGCAGCCTAGTCTGATGGAGGAAAAAATTACATGTGTGAACATCTATCCGAGTTAGCTAGATTTTCATTGCTAACGTGATTTCAACAATATTTCGGAATAAATTATATGTGTTAGATTAAGAACAAAGAAAAATGTTTCTTTTTTCTAAGGGTTTTGGAAAATATTTAACTAAGTGGATATGGAGTGGGTAGTTATTAAATGCACATGAATTGAATGATTATTTGATGAAAAAAGGACAGCTTGATATATATATTTTGCTTATATATTTATATATATGTGTATAAATTGAGTGGATGGTTGATTTTTTTTTTTTGCATCACTATTCAAGTGGGTAATTATTGAAGGTACTGTATTTTGGAATAAATTATATATGTTAGATTAAGTACAGAGAAAAATGTTTCTTCTTTTTTTCTCAAGGATTTTAGTGAATATTTAATTAAGTAGATATAGAGTGGATAGTTATTAAATGCGTGTGAATTGAATGATTATTTGATGAGAAAGAGGACAATGTGGTATATATATTGTTGTGTTTATATATATAACACACACGTGTGTATATAAATTGAGGGGGTGGGTGGTTTTTTTTTTTTTTTTTTGACTATTTAAATGGGTGGTTATTGAAAGTGGAGGGAATGGTGGGCGACTCATAATTGTGGGTGTCTTAGTAGCGATTGCTCAACTAACCTTTTGCCCCTCTCAAAAAAAGAAAAAAGAAAAAAACTGGACCGGACTTCTTTAGTGAGTAACGTTTGAATACGCCTAATATAAATAAGTGCAAAAATAACAAAAAAAATTTCGTGGTAAATAGGGAGACGCTCCTTGCCACTTTTTTCCTTTTTATAAAGTTTCTTGGAAAAAGGAAAAAGAACCAATGAAAATCGAAATGGAGTTATGATTCAGTTGTTGCCTCGTTTGATTCTCATGTCTCGTATTTGGATGTGGTAAGCTGTGCTGTATTATTTGACAGTAGATTAGGTTTGTAGGTTTGGCGTGTTGTACACAAAAACTAAAGATTTTCAAATTAGTTTTAAAGTCGAAAATAAAATTTGAATATACTTTGTCATACATATGAGAACCGTGGGAAAATATTGAAACGTAAGAACCGAAACAACACAAAGCATCTTCGAATCGCTTTGATTTTTTACTCGCTTTCGCTTATTAATAGTTTGCTCAATGCGGAAAAGCCCTAAAATTTAATGTGCCGACCGTGGATAAATGCTGAATTTATTGAAATTATTTAATTGGGCATGCTTTTTTTCATTATTATTGTCATGTCTATTTAGGATTTAAATTATCTTCGCTTCCTTTGTCTCTCAATAAAAGAAGCTGCAATAATTAAATTAAGTTAAAGACCAAAGTTGACGATAAAGCTTGCTTATTAAGGCATTAAGAATGAACTTGAGTGGGTCTTTAAAAGGCTCAAGGGACAAGATCAATTACAATCTCACCTTTAAATACTTCTTTGGAGTCAACATGAGATTAGAAATTAAGGGCACGCATGACAATATTTCTATTCTCTAGACTAATTTCTAATGAAAAATAAGCATTTGATAAGGATATAAAATTTTTGTTTCCGAAATAAAAATTTGTTTAACAATATTATAAAATTTTCTCTTCCCAAGTGGTAGTGGGTGGTAACGGCTGGCGGCAGTGGGTGGTAGCGACGGCAGTGAGGGGCGGTGGCAAGTGGGTGACTGACAAGCAATAACAAGAGAACAACAAAATAAGTTTTTGTTTCTCACTTTTGTTCCATAAATAAAGAAGTAAAAAATTTTAACTTTTGATTTCTATTCAAAATCTATTTTGTAGTAAAAATCTATTTCAAAAATAGAAAAATGAAATTACGTTACCAAACGGATTTATATTTCAAATTTATTTCGCAAAATAGAGAAATAGAGAAATAGAGAAATAGAAGTGTTTTCATGCATGCCCTAATTTTCAAAGTACTTGTAGACCATCAGAAATATTTGATAAGATATATGGAGATGATCCGAATTTTCCAACATATTTATCATAGGCTTGTTTAGTTTTAATTTTGGTCGGTTGCTTAGTTGAAAATGAATGATATGGAAAATATTTTTCGAAAAATCATCGCTTTCATGTGGAAAATGGTCAAATAAGATGTGTCTTTTTTTTTTTTTGTCGAATTAAATTACCAAATTATCTTGTGCATGCACTTGGTCAAGTGTTTTCCATGAAAGACCTTGGTGCTCTTCATTATTTCTTGGGCAATAAAGTCAATTGCTCCACTAATAGATTCTTTCTCTCACAACAAAAGTATGCAATGGATCTTTAGAGTTGTGCATCAATGATGCAATGTAAGCCAGCCGATTGCTACTCCAATAGCTACCAAGCGACCACCACTCAAACATGGCGATAAGCCCTACTTTGATCCATTCCATTTTTGAAGCATTGTCGGCACTTTTTAATACTCTACTCTCACTCATCTGGATCTCTCGCATGCAGTCAATATAGTTTGCCAACATATGTATGCTCCAACTATGGCTCACTATTAGATGGTAAAATATATTCTATGATATGTTTGCGGTACTTTACACCTTGGGCTTCATATTTTGTCACGTAATTCTCTCCATTTATTTGGTTTTGCCAATGCATACTAGGCTAGCCACAAACATGTCATCTTGCCATTGATTATTGTACTTTTCTTATTTCAAATTGTATCTCATGATATGTCAAGAAACAAGTTATTATGGCCCGCTCTATAGCTAAATTTGAATGTCGGGCTTTTGCTTCTGCAATTGCTAAACTTGCTTGGATTTCATACATGTTACTTTACATTGGGAACTCCCAACATCAACTTTCGTTACTTTTTTCAAATATGTCAAAATACATCTTACAACTAAATCCAGTTTTTCATGCTCAAACAAAGCACATTAAGATTGATTATCATTTTGTTCAGGAAAAGGTTTCTCTTGATTTCACCATAACATGCTACGTTCCATCTTCCTTACAACTTGTTGATATTTTCGCTAAACCATTAACTCAATTGTTGGTTTATGAATCAAACTTAATGTTTGGCCCTCTTCATTAATCGATCTGAAGGGAAGTATTAAAGTAACAAATCAAATGGGAAAGAATCAAAATAGTTGCAATGTATGATCTTCTACAAATCAGTATGAAGATGACACATCAATGAGTTGATCACTTGGAGGTCTTTTTCGATTTATCTTTTATTCAATTTTAATGTAAATAAAAATATTAATTTTAATTTTTAACTTTTACTATAATTATAGGCGGTGATATCTATATATATTATACAAAAGGTAACGCTTCATCGACTAAATTTATTATTTTCTTCAGTGGTCAGCTGCAAATGGAAGGACTTAAACAAACAATAAAAAGAAGATAGAAAACCAACATTAGAAAAATGTAGAGACAGGCCAAAAATGTATTATCTTAAAAGGTAGAGAGTCAGTTATTTCTCCAACTTTCCAAAAGCTGACACAACTGTTCTTTTTCTGGACTTGGTCTTGCCGAGGTAGTCTTCTTGCCATGTAAGACAAAAATTATTCAAAAAACATTTTGCACCTTATTTAAATTACACGAAAATGCAATTACTTCATAAGATTCTTCTTGGCTGGCGGTTTTTCTTCCCCCAGTTAGACAGGGAAATCGATGCACTCCACCACCTGAGCAGCTAAAATATATAAATAAAAATAAGGAAAAATGCCACGAAAAACCCTGAACTTTACCCCTGTGACACATTTACCCTAAACTTTTTTTTGTGACATAAAAAATCCAAAACTTTGCCATGTGTGACACATTTACCCTAAACTTTGCCCCGTGTGACACATTTACCCTAAAAAAATTTTTGTGCCATCAAAAATCCTAAACTATGCCACTTGTGACAATTATACCCTGAATTATATTACTTATGGCAAATTTACCCTAAAGTTTTTTGGGCTGAAGGGCATTTTCGTCATTTTTTATTTTTATTGAATGGAGGAAGCCGGCGCCGGCGAGTCAGGCGAGGGTCGCTTGGGCGGCCCTCGCCGGCGTCGAGTGAGGGCGGCCCAGGCCTGGGCGACCCTTGCCGGCGTCGGGCGAGGGCCGCCCAGGCCAGATCTGACTTGGGCGGCCCTCATCGGACGCTGGCGAGGGTTGCCCTCGCCCGATCTGGCCTGGGCGGCCCTCACTCGATGTCGGCAAGGGCGCCCTCACCTGACTCAGGCGAAGGTCGTCCTCGCCAGATCCGGCGAGGGCGACCCAGGCAAGAGTGAGGGCCACCCAAGCCAGATCCGGCGAGGGCGGCCCTTCGCCGCATTTGGGGCCGCCCAGGCCAGATCGAGCGAGGGCAACCCTCACTAGCGTTTGGCGAGGGCCGCCCGAGTCGAATCTAGCTTGGGCAGCCCTCGCCCGATGCCGGCGAAGGTCGCCCAAGCCTGCGCGGCCCTCGCCCAACGCCGGCAAAGGTTGCCCAGGCCTGGGCCGCCCTCGCCCGACGCCGGCTTCCTCCATTCAATAAAAAAAATATATAGAAAATGACGAAAATGCCCTTTAGCCTAAAAAACTTCGGGGTAAATTTGTCATAAGTAATATAGTTCAGGGTAAAATTGTCACAAGTGGCATAGTTTAGGGTTTTTGATGGCATAAAAAAAAGTTTAGAGTAAATGTGTCACACGGGGCAAAGTTTGGGGTAAATGTGTCACACATGGCAGAGTTTTGGATTTTTTACGTCACAAAAAAAAGTTTAGGGTAAATGTATCACATGGGGTAAAGTTCAGAGTTTTTCGTGGCATTTTCCTTAAAAATAAAAAGCCCTATCAATAGAAGAATTTTTCATATTCTTTTTCTAGGAATGTGGTCGTGTGAAAATGAATGCAACCTAGCCTGGTGGATAAAAAAAATTACATATGTAAAGAATCATATATGAATTTTTTTTTTCGCAAATTATATACGAGCTTAACTAGTTAAGAATGAAGAAAAATGTTCCTTTTTTTTTTTAAAGGATTTTAGCGAATATTTAATTAAATGGATATGGAGTGGGTAGTTATTAAATGCGTGTGAATTGAACAATTATTTGATGAAAAAAGGGTAGTCTGGCGTATGTATTGTGTTTATATATAGAGAGAAGTAGAGTGGGTGGGTGATTTTTTGTTTGTTTAACCAATTAAGTGGGCGATTATCGAAAGTGGAGGAAATGGTGGTGAAGAAGGCAGGTAGGCGACTCATGATAGTGGGTGTCTTGAGTAGCGATTGCTTATCTAACCTTTTATTTGTACCATTTTTTCCCCGAAAAAGAAAAAGAACCGGACCTAGCGGGTAACGTTTGAATTGGCCAAATATAATAAGTGTAAAAAAGTACAATTTCTTTTCGTGGTAAATAGGGAGATGCTCTTTGCCGCTTTTTTCCTTTTTCTAAAGTTTTTTGGATAGAGGAAAAGGAACCGATGAAATTATGAGCCTGGGAATCTTTAGAGGATCACGAGCATGCAGTGAAGAGTAGGTGACTCATCTTCTAGGGTACTGTCACCTACGAAGGCCGTACGGTAGTCCTTCTAACGAGCACGTCTAGTCAGGTTGCATTCTTTATTTTAACATGTCGGTACCTATATGCCTCGCACTCCTCATTAGTAAGAGAATTTTTTTTTCCCCTCTAACTTGCGAATACCCTCGAATTTTATGTCCCAGAGTTTAGAAGAAGTAGTTCAAGGACTTGCTTAGATCCAAAATTGACCAAATATGATGATAAGTGCAAAAAGTACAATTTTTTTTTTTGGTGGTAAATAGGAAGATGCTCTTTGCTGCTTTTTTTGCTTTTTCTAAAGTTTTTTGGATAGAGGAAAAGGAACTGATGAAAAAAGAAATGGAGTTATGGCTCAGTTATCATCTCATTCGATTCTCATGTCTCATATTTGGATGTGGTATGCCGTGTTGTGTTATTTGGTGGCACATTAGGTTCGAAGTGCCGCATGCAAAAAAAATAAAATAAAGATTTTCAAAAAGTTTTAAAGTAGAAAATAAAATTTAAATATTCTTTTTCATACATATGAGAATTGTGAGAAAATATTGAAATGTAAGAACCAAAATAACACAGAGCATCTTTGAATCGCTCCGATTTTTTACTTTCGCTTATTAACAGTTTGGTCAATGCAGCAAAAGCCCTAAAAGTTAATGCACTGATCGTGGATAAACTGAATTTATTGAAATTATTTAATTGAGCATGCATTTTTTTAATCATCATCATTGTCTTTTCTATTTAGGATTTAAATTATCTATGCTCTCTCTCTCAATAAAAGAAGCCGCAATAATTAAATTAGTTAAAGACCAAAGTTGAGGATAATGCCTGCTTAATAAGGCATTAGGAATGGATCGGAGTAGGTCTTTAAAATGCTCAATGGACAAAATCAATCACAACCTCTCCTTCCAATACTTCTTTGCAGTCCACGTGAGATTAGAAACTAATTTTCAAAGTATGTATAGACCATCCAAAATATTTGATAATTGGTTCAATCACTAGAAATAAGCTATATATAAAGATGATCCGGATTTTCCAACACATTTAGGCTAGGCTTGCTTAGTTGAAAATGAATGATGTAGAAAATATTTTTCGAAAAATCATCGTTTGAAATAATTAGTCAATTGGAAATTTTTTCATTGTCGGTAACAATTTATATCTAAACAATTTTGTGGACGATGAAAATATATTTCATTCATTCGTTTTTATAAGTAATATAACGATTATTTATAAGGAAAAGATTTTTCAAATTGTTTATTTTTTGTGAAAAAATATCCCTTTGCAATGGATGAATGGTTAGCATATTATTCACCAGTGATAATTTATTATTAGAAAAAAAATGGTCAAATAAGATGTTTCGCACCATCACGTGTAGGCACTTGGTCGAGTGTTTTTCATGAAAGACCTTTGGGCTCTTCATTATTGCTTGGGCAATAAAGTCAATTGCTCCACCGACAGATTCTCTCTCGCAACAAAAGTATGCAATGGATCTTGTGAGTCGTGCATCAATGGCGCAATGAAGCCAGCCGATTGCTACTTCAATAGCTACCAAGCAACCACCACTCATCATTCCATTTTTGAATTGTAGGTGCTCTTTAATACTTTTCTCTCACTCATTCGGATATGCATGCCCTAAACTATGGCTCACTATCAAATTGTAAAACATATTTTTCGATATGTTCACGGTACTTTACATGTTGGGTTTCGCGTTTTGTCTTGTAGTTCTCTCCCTTTATTTGATTTTGTCGATGCATACTAGGCTAGGTGCAAACTCGCCCAATGTCTTACCACTGATTATTGTACTTTTCTAACTTCAAATTGTATTTCATGATGTGCCAAGAAATAAATTATTGTGGCCTGCTCCATAATTGAATTCGAATATTGGGCTTTTACTTTTGCAACTACTAAACTTTGTTGGATTTCATACATGTTGCTTGACATTGGGATCTACCAACATCAACCTTCTTTACTTTTTTTAGACAACATGTCAACATTACATCTCACAACCAATCCAGTTTTTCATGCTTGAACAAAGCACATTGAGATTGATTATTATTTTGTTCAGGAAAAGGTTTTTCTTGTTTCTACCATAACACGCTATGTTCTGTCTTCCTCACAAATTGCTGATATTTTTGCTAAATCATCAATTCAATTGTCAGTTTATGAATCAAACTCAATGTCGGGTCCGTCCCATTAATTAGTTTGAAGGGGAGTATTAAAGTAACAAATCAAAAGGAAAAAAATCAGAATGGTCATAGTGCATGATCTTCTACAAATCAATATGAAGATAACACATCAACGAATTGATCACTTAAAGATCTTTTCTTATTTATCTTTTATTCCATTCCAATGTAAATAAAATTATTATTATTTGTCTTTAACTTTCACCATAATTACAGGTGTTGATATCTTTCTACATATATAACATACAAAATGTAATGCTTCATCGACTAAATTTATTATTTTCTTCAGTGATCAGCTGCAAAGGGAAAGGCTTAAACAAACAATAAAAAAGAAAGTAGAAAACCAACATTAGAAATATGTAGCGACAGTCCGAAAATGTTTTATCTTATTAGGTGGAGAGCCAGTTATTTCTCCAACTTTCCAAAAGCTGACAGAATTGTTCTTTTTCGGACTTGGTCTTGCCTAGGTTGTCTTCTTGCCATGTAAGAAAATTTTTATTAAAAAAGCATTTTGCACCTTATTTAAATTACATTAACATACAATTATTTCATGAAGATTCTTCATGGTTGACGGTTTTTCTTCCCCCCGGTAAGAAATCGATATACTCCACCAACTGAACAGCTAAAATAAAAATAAAAATAAGAATAAAATGCCCTATTAATAGAAAAATTTGTTATATTCTTTTCCTTAGAAATGTTGTCATGTGAAAATTAATGCAGCCCATCTCCGTGGATAAAAAAATTATACGTGCAAAAAAGATTATATATGAGTCCACTAGATTTTCATTGCTACTATTATCTCAATTGTATTTGAAATAAACGATATATATGTCAAGTTAAAAACGAAGAAAAATATTTCCTTTGTCTGTTTTAAAGGAATTTAGCGAATATATAATTAAATGGATATGGAGTGGATAATTTTTAAATACGCGTGAAATGAATGATTATTTGATGAAAAAAGGAATAATTTGTGTGCTCGCATGTATATATATATTTATTTATAATGGGTGGGTGGGTGATTTTTCTTTTTTCACTATTTAAATGGGTGGTTATTGAAAGTGGAGGAAATGGTGGTGAAGAAAGCAAGTGGGCGACTCATAATGGTGGGTGTCTTTAGTAGTGATTGCTCAACTAACCTTTTATTTGTACCATTTTTTCCCCAAAAAAGAAAAAGAACCGGACCGGAATTCTTTAGCGGGTAAGGTCTGAATTGGCCAAATATGATAAGTGCAAAACGTACGATTTCTTTTTTCGTGGTAAATAAGAAGACGCTCTTTGCCGCTTTTTTCCTTTTTATAAAGTTTCTTTGACAGAGGAAAAAGAACCAATGAAAAACAAAATGGAGTTATGATTCAATTGTCACCTTGTTCGATTCACGTGTCTCATATTTGGATGTGGTATGCCATGTTGTATTATTTGGCAGCATATTAGATTCAGTGTGCTGCACCCAAAACCTAAAGATTTTCAAAATATTTTTAAAGTTGAGAATAAAATTTAAAATACATTTTGCCGTACATCTAAGAATTGTGGAAAAATATTAAAACGTAAGAACCAAAATAACCTCAAATTGCTTTGATTTTTTTACTCGCTTTTGCTCATTAATAGTTTGCTCAATACAGCAAAAGCCCTAAAATTTAATGCGTTGATCGAATGCTGAATTTATTGAAATTATCTAATTGAGCGTGCTTTTATTATTATGATTATTGTCATGTATGATTTAGCATTTAAATTATCTATGCTCCCTCAATAAAAGAAGCCGCAATAATTAAATTTAGTTAGAGATCAAAGTTGACTATAAAGCCCCGCTTAATAAGGCATTAAGAATGGATCTGAGCAGATCCTTAAAAGATTCAAAGAAAAAAAAACAGGTGGGGGATTCATCATAAGATGAGAGACCCTGTAATATTATTTTCTGTATCTCCCCATTGGGCAGGGTGCCCGGGTCTTCCCAAACTACCGCCGGAAACCTTGACATGGTTAAAGAAATTAACCCATCGGACTGACCCGTGCTCCGCCCAGCTTCTCTCTCGATAAAATAAGGCGTAATAATTAAATTTAGTTAAAGACCAAAGTTGACTATAAAGCCCGCTCATTGAGGCACTAATAAGAGAGATGGTGTGGTCCAGCTCTAGAAACTCCTCCCCCGTCCCGATTCCGCCATCGTGTTTTACCCGGTTCGGCCCCGCCGTCCACTCCGCACTTGACCCGCCGTAAGTCCCCACATCTAACGGCAACTATCCCTTTCTCGCTTACCCAAACCGGCTTTGGTTCTTCGGTCCTTTTCCCGTACTACCCTTCCACTATTTTCTTTTCCTTTTTTAGGAGGGAAATGACGTAAATGATGTTCGAACTTTTAAGTTATTTGATATAATTTATAAACATTTCGTATATATTTAATATTGTCCGTGAACTTGAATTAATTGAAGGACGGCATTTAACATTTTCTTGTATTTTAGGGATTAAATTTAATATGTACCAAAAATTCAGGGATTACAATAGGCGTATCAAAAATACATAGACTATATATAGCGTCCGATATAAATTTATGGATTATTTGTGTCATTATCTCTTTTTTAATATATAGCTCTCTTTTGGATTTTGTTCTCGTCCCTGATTTCACCATCGTTTTTCGGGTTCGCCCCCACATCACCATCTCGCCGTCCACTCTCCCCGCCCCAAACCAAGGAAGTCCCCATATCCAACGGCAACTATTATGCCTTTCTCGTTACCCAAACCCGCTTCAGCTCTCTGGTCCTTTTCTCATACTACCTTATGCTCTTATTTTTTCTTTTAGGAAAATGACATAAATAGTCTTTGAATTTTTAAATTATTTGATATGATCAATAAAATTTATATATATTTAATTTAATAGCTAAAATATATGAAGACGTTCAATATTATCCATGAATTTGAATTAATGAAAGGATGACATTTAACATTTTCATATAATTTGGGGATTTAATTGAACATGTACTAAAAATTCAATGATCACCTAATGAATAAGTTAAAAATACAGAGACCACATTTAGTGTTGGGCCTAAGTTAGTGGACCATATGTGTAATTATCCTTGTTTATATGTAGCTCTCCTTTGATTTTTGTTTTTTTCTTGACATGATATCACATGGTAACTTCGAGCAAAAACCGATTGAGATTACATTGAATTCTACACAGGGTCTTGGTATCACATTGGAATAACCAAAAAGAGCTTGGAAGTACTTCAAAATCCAAATGATATGTTTAGCACTATATCAATACTTTCCCAAAGTAGCGGGGCTCGATTTCGATTCTGTTCCAACATAGTTCGAGAACATTCTCCAAAAATAAGATATTTGTGAAAATTATTATTTAAAGTTTCACTTCTTTCGTAGAAAATGAATGATTTTGAAAAATATTTTCTTGAAAATAGTCGTTTGTGTTGCTACATAAATGAACGAATGAACGAACAATTTTTTTGTCACTCATGATAATACATTATTGATAACGAAAATATTTTGCATTAGTTAATTATTTCAATCGCTATAAGCGATATTTTTAAAAATAATATTTTCCGAGCCTAATAACGGTCTAAGAATTTTTCTATATTTAGCAATAATATCTCTGATGGACCCCAGATTCTTCAAAAAAAAAAAGGAACATTGGGGCGAGGTCATTATCGTAACTTCCGGCTCCGCTCGCTGTCCCACTCGCCGAGTTGAGCCCAGTTTTTTTTTGAAAAAAGTGTGCTCACTGACTCACATCTCCTCTCTCTCTCTATCTATTGAGACGTTACCGTGCAGCATTAGTCTCTCTCTCTCTCTTTCTTCCATGGCCGAACTCGATCTGCATCGAACCGTCCTGCATTGCTGAGTCGCCCTCGCCCCCGACTCAGCGCCTACTCGCTCGCCGAGAAGACGAGCCGAGCCGCGAGCCCCGCGCCCCGCCGCTCGGAGAACGATGCTGGACGGCTTGCTCGGTCGCGGCTTCGCCGCCAAGTGGTAAGCTCTCGGATCTCTCTCTTCCTCCTCCTCTCTCTGTTCTTTTGTTTCCTCAAGCTGTTGTTGCTCCGCGCGTCCCGGTCGCGGGGCTGTTTTCGACTGGGTGTTCTGGGGCCGTGATTTTTTGTGTGGTCCGGTGCTTGTTTTGCCAGCAAATCGCTGATTAAGCTGACGAGATCGAGGATCGATGTCATCCGGAGGAAGCGGCAGGCGACGCAGAAGTTCCTGAAGAAAGATATGGCCGATCTCCTCGCCAATGGCCTCGACGTCAATGCCTACGGACGGGTAAGTGACTCGTGTTACGTCGCTCTCTCGATGGCCCGCGATTTCCGGTCCCTTTCGCGTGGTCTGATTCGGAGTAGTATCTGTTTCTATTTTTGTTGATGATGTGATTGCCGCCGGTGAAGAAAGATGGAGGGAATGCTGCGAGGAGATGGCGATATTTTTTGGAGATTTTT
Source organism: Corymbia citriodora subsp. variegata (assembly GCA_014858505.1). NCBI lineage: Eukaryota > Viridiplantae > Streptophyta > Magnoliopsida > Myrtales > Myrtaceae > Corymbia > Corymbia citriodora. Next base: position 8,114,221 of record CM026412.1, read on the forward strand.
TTTTTTTTTGACATTTG
>CM026412.1:8119374-8219008 GCA_014858505.1 Corymbia citriodora subsp. variegata
GAGTCGAAGAAAAAGTGCAAATTGGGTTAAAAAAAGAAGCGAGCGTCTCGCGGTTTTTCATGGTTTTGTTGGGTTCCGATGCACTGAAGCCGAGGAACGGAACTCGGTCCCGCCCCCTCAGGCTTTTCGTCCTCTGCGATAACGATGGATTCCCCCCCTCTTTGGATTCCAACTGCTCCCCTGCATCGGCCCATGATCTTTGGTATCCATTGGCTTTATTTGAGTGAATGTTTGGGACCGAAACGCTTGCAAATTTGCTTACGGAAATAGGGCGATGCGCTAGTTGCATGTGGATGACGCTCGAATGAGACGACTGATCATGCTCGAACAGTTTCTTTTCTTTATGTAAAAGGAAGTTGCCGTGAATTTACAAGAGAAAGCGACGGTTTCGTCAGTCAATTTTCCTAGATTACAAAATGCAAGTAGCTCTGTACTAGTGGCCAATGGTTTAGGTTTAGCCTCGAGTCCCGTTTGATCATATGGGTATTCAGGGATTCGAGATTTACCTCTCTAAATTGGATTTTTTAAAATATTTTATTAAATCTAAAAACTATTTTGTATTTTTCAAATTTAAAAAGAGTAGCAATCTTTATTTTTTATTTTTGTGTAGATGAAGAGCAATAAGTGTAAGTCAGAATAGGCTAATAAAATGCAGTGAGTTAAAAACTTTTTACGATGAAAAGTGACTTGCGGTTCGGAGCTTCTTTTGTATTTTTCTTCAAGCAGAGATATAAGTGTTCTTGCTTCATATATATACCTAAGAGAGAATAGCAACATTCTTATGCATTAGCAAATTTTTATTAGAAAAAAGAAGAAGTAAAGATAGTCTATAGTTCTCCGTGTAGATAGTAATTATCGAATACAAAAGCTAAGATTGAACATATTAGTTAAGTAAATTTATAGAGAAACCAGAGTTCATACATTATTAGTAACTTATCCATTTGACATGTAGCAAGTTAGGGGTGAGCATAGATCTTGGGTAGAACCAAGTGCTGAACTAGATTGACCCTAAAAATTAATATGATTTTCGATTTCAGGACTTTTCAATCCGATTCCTAGTTTCAAAAGTTTTGGAATTGGTACTATTCGGATTAATTCTCAATTTCCAAGTATGAATTGAGCCGAACCAAAGCGGGAATTGTAGAACCAAATTGGGAATCGGAGAATAAGATTGAGAACCAGATTGAATCGAGGTATTTATAAAACTAGTAAAAATCTATGAATCTTTTCACAAATTTTTATACCAGTAGTATCAAACTTTTGGAATTCGGAACATCATTTTCATTACTTTCAATATGCTCTTCCATTACTAGGTTTAGTTTTAAACTTGCTATGGTGCAGGTGGAAGATATGTGCCCGTTAGAATCCACCTGCAACATACACACATATTTATATCCATTGCAGGAGAAATCTAGTATACTATATGCTTTGGAAACCTCAAATCAGCTAATCACTACTTTTTTACACGTGTTTCTACTTTACTCTTTGAATCGACTTCTTTCATTACTCTCATGACAACATAATACGCTCTCTCTTGTTAGGTTTGACAGATAATTTCACTTGCAAATGGTTCTGTTTGGGGGTCTTGTTGATGAAACTCTATCTATTTGTTTGGTATAGGTAGTATTGCTGATGAAAATCTATCAATCCAACTGGAACCTAGACCTATCATACAACCTCTCACCCTCTGGCAAAAGTTGTTACGAACACAAATATCTCTCATCATAAAGCTATAATCAGCACTAGTAATATGAGACTAGCAACTTTTCCACAAGTCACTATGTGCAATACAAGTGAAATCGCTTAATTACCGTCGCTCACTGCCAGTAAAGTAATACAATAGTAGCACGAAATAGGGATTTTCGATACTCGTAATCAAGCTTTAGTTTTCCAAAACCACAGGGCATTGCACAATAAATTTGATACCTCTTCAGTTTGAGAATAGGTGAGCTAGGGAATGGCTTTCAATTCCAAAACCACAGGGCATTACACACAAAAAAAAATATTGTAATACGAAGAAATTCAAAATTATCCTCTCGTGAGACACAGAAGCCCATCACCAGTTGAATAGCCATTATCTACAACACTGACGAGGTACATGGAAATACTGCTCGCCAATTTTTCGTTCTTTTCCACTATGAAAAACAGGTCCCGTAAATGCATTATAATAATTCTGACTACTAAAATTTCACTTACCAGAGCATGTTATCCAATCGAGCAGCAAAAAAGCCAACGGAATCACAATTGTAAGCCCGAAACATCGATGAAGCAGGAAAACAATCCACGGCCAACCTCAGGGCTCCTTTAGAAGTCAATGTTAGGGTTTTAAATTATGGATAAGAGAAATCCTATCCAACCTTATCCTATCTTCGACAATTACCAAACAGAGGATAGGATCGAAGATAGGATAAAATATATCCTATCCTGGTTTTTATTCGAATGGCCAAATGTAATCTTAGGATTCATCTCATCTTGACGACGAAAGAAAAGTATGTTGGGCCTGCAAGAGTGACGGCAACCCATGGTGATGATAAAAAAGTTTGCTCACCATGATGACAAGCCTGGTCATCCCCCCATCCCAAAACCAAAAACAGTGAAGAGGGAACGTGCGAAATCACGATTGATTACGAGGACGCTCGTGCTGAAAGAAGGCCATCAAGACGTGGCCGTGGCCTGCAGGTAATGTTTGATGGCGAGCGTGACCAGAAAGATGAGGAGGAAAGGATCATTGGCAAGCTGCTGATGCACTGCGGTTAGGAACCTTCCCGCCCATGAACCTGGGGAGAGTGCGAACGGAAGCTGTCGTGCTTAAGTACGATGAGGACCCGGAAATCGCTTCACTTCCTCCACGATCGGTTTCCCTCCCTTGTGAGCAAACGACAAGCCCCATTGGAGGCAGCCAAGGTATTCACTCGTGCTGCTTCAATGGAAGAAAATATTCCCTTCTATGACACTGTCCTGGGTTACATCAGCAGAAAGATACTGCTCTCTACTACGACCCTATCCTGGGGTGCAAAGACTCTCTGCCTGCATCGCCACCCATGTGTTCTGTAATTTCAGAAAGATGTTACTAGCAATTTTACACGCCGAGCGCCATCGAGCAAAGTGCCTCGACAAGATTGTCCTTGACCCATTGGATTGTGCTTGCCTAGCACTTGTCTCAGGGCACTTTGCATTTTGCAAAAGGCAAGCTCACTTTTCTCCTTAGGGGCTCCCGTACACTAATCCACAAACGCGATTGTCAACGGCATGATGCAGCATGTTCAGAACTTTTCTGTGCAAAAAAGGTTAGAACTATGGTAATCCATCTGAGCAACTAGTGTACATATCGAACCCTATCTTGCTATGACGTGAACCGCCCGAATTAACTAGTGAACACTCCACTCGAGACTCCCGACTAGTCGCTGTCGAGGTTAGAGGCCGCGTCTTCTTCCTGTGACGAGATGACAGAGACGTACAAGAGACAGAACCATCATCCCGACAGAGTCCCGTCCCTCCTCCGTTGACCCAAATGAAGAAACTCCCCGCTCAGGGCTGCTCTGTTCCGTTGAGAGAGGCAGACATCCGGGAGCGATTCTCATTCGCATAGCGACAATGGTCTCTCGTTCTCATCCGCAGGATCACCATTTACTTCTCCTTCATGGTAGTCTAATTCAGTTCAGTTTAGTATATTACATTTTCTGCAAAAAGATACGTAGAAATCTGCAAGAAAATCTGCTCTGTTATCCAACCTTTTGGAGTTGGGTGTTATGTGCATCAGCAAATGACGGTGAATGGAGGGTGGGTTTTCGAGACTTTCTATCTTTGCAGGCACGCTCAGGGGGCTCGCCCACCTAAACCCCGCTTGTACCGACAGTACTGACTGCAAAACGTCCTGATTTTCTTTTATTCTGCTGATAACTTTTTCATAACTCAGCAGAGGGCAGTGCTTTTACTTTCACTTTCGTTTTGGTCTGATATCCTCGGGGCTTTTTGGAAAGCTGGTGGTACGTCGTCCTGCTTCTTCTTAACTTGGCAGAGGGAGGATATGAAGCAGGCTTTTTCCTTGTCCATTGCTGGTTGGCCTGTGTTGGGATTACGAGAGTCGGCATGTGAAACTGCCATGGCGTTGAAAAGAAACAACAAATTTTTTGGGCTAAGAAAAAGAAGCGATAACGTCTCTGTTTTTCATGGTTTTGTTGGTTCCTGCGAGGCTTTTGTCCCCTGCGATAGCGATTGAGAGTCCCCACTTTGGATTCCAACTGCTCTCTGCATGGACCATGATCTTTGGCATCCATTGGTTTATTTGAGCAAATGATTGGGAATAACACTGGCAAATTTGCTTACGGAATAACGTGATGCGCGTATTCTATGTGGATATACTAGTGAAAGAAGCGGATCACTACCTAAATACTCAATAAGCCTGCACGACTATTTCTTCAAAACAGTAATCTGAAAACAACCTTTTAGATTAAATGTGTCAAAAAGGGTCATAAATCCATATTATGACTCACTTTTAGTTAAATTAATCAAATATGAATTAAGTGAGTTATTATGTAGACCCATAATCTCTCTCCTTCTATCCCTCTCCTCTATGTGTTCTTGACCTTTGTTGCTGATCTCGCCATCACGCCGTTGTCACCATGGCCAATCCCGAGCTTGCCATTGTCGGCTGAAGCTCAGCTTGGATTTGGGCAGGCGAGCCGCAACAGAGCTTGGGTTGGCGAGCCCTAAGCTCGCTGGCTAGAGCTAGGCCTAGATTTGGATAGGTGAGCCACAAGGTCGTCAACTTTGGCTGAGCTGCGGCTAGCTCGGATCTGGGTAGGCGAGCCTTAAAATTGTTGGCTGCAATAGTGCTCGTGGCTCGCTAGATTCGGGCGAGCCTGATCTTGACCATTACCAGCGACTTCAGTGGAGCCTGGATCGGCTGAGCCTCGAGTTTGTCGACTTTGGTCGAGTTCGGGTTCGCTAGCCTATGTCTTGGTCAATGGCTGTCGGGCGGCACCAACAGAGAAAAATGAGGAAAATGAAGGAAGAAGAAAGAAAAGAGAAAAGAAAGGGAAAATAAAAAGAAAAAGAAAGAAAGAAAAAATAAAAATAAAATTCAATTTTTTAAAAAATAATTAAAAAATCGATTTTTTTTAAAAAATTTCCAAAAAAAATTTCAATTTAGAGGTATCTATATTTTTTTATTTACTATTTTTATCATTTAATTACTTTATAAATTTGATGTGAAATTTTTATTCAAATAATTTATATGTGAAAAGTTTAAAGTGGACTAAATAAGTGTGAGTAGATTTAAAGATTTGATCTATTTCAAAAGTCAATTGTAATTCCTTTGAAATTACAAATTATTTAACTTAAAAAGAAAATTTAAAATAAGTTTGGAAAGTGCCGAAAATTTAAGGATGAATGATAGAGATTCAAGTTTCGTTTGAATTACGATTTCATCCCTTTTTTAATGTCATGCCAATATAGGCTTTTGATGGAACTTATTGAGAAAAGTCCTTTGAGTTTGTTTTATTAAATGTTAGCAAATGGGCACAAACGTTGGGTTAGTTTAAAAAAATGACATTTGAAATATGGTAAAAGATAAATGCCTTTACCCTAAACATGGCAAAAGATTTGAGAGACTGAAAAAGTTGTTTTTGAAAAATGCATGTTTGCCGCTTGTCTCATTCTTCCGCCTTTTGCATTGAGTCATCGGGGCTTGTTATGAGACAAAAGGCCCATTTTGCATCGAGTCATCGGGGCTTGTTATGAGACTAAAGGCCCATTTTCAGGAAAAAGAGAGAAAAATATATTTATTGGAACTCCTAAAACTTATTATGAAAGTGTAATTGAGTCAAAATTTTTTTAAAAAGTATAATCGAGTTTTAAAACTTATCAAATTAGTACAATCAATTTTTTTTTCCATAATTGGGTAAGAAATCAACCAAAGAATCGACTAGGATAGTCGGATCAAATGAATGTCACATGTAAGAGGAGCTGGTGAAAGAGATGTAACCGCAAATGCAATGAATAGGAGGATGTACGCAATTCCTTTATCAATTTGCCTTCCCTACCTTCAACAGGCTAAAGCAAAATAAGGCACAATCGATCGACTGATCTCAAAATCGAAAAACCCTTTCATGAATGAAATAATTTCGTGACCTAATGGATGAAGAGAGGAAATGAGGGAAAAGTGTCAGAAAATGCCTTGGGTCGTACACAACTTTTCTTTACTTTCTTCTTTCAATTTCAATTTCTGCATTTTATCCCTTTCATTCGCGTAACACTTTTTAGTCTCCAACGATAAAGAGGCCTCAAAACTAGTTCTGCATGTGGTGAACGTGGAAGGAATTTGCAAACAAATGGCTAACATGTACTCTTTTTAACGAGGCAACCATGCATTATATTACGGAAAAGCTTTCCCATCCCGATGCCATAATTTCTGGTCATACATTGAACTTCCTTTATCTCTAGTGAGTAAATTTGTTTTTTTCTGGTCGTGGAGAGTAACGTTGGCTATGGCAATAATTATGCATGATATGACCATGAAAGAATGTGACAAGTGGGAAACATGCACTTTTTTAGGACAATGGCAAGCACGCATTACTCAAAGACAATTTTTAGTCTATCAAACGTTTATCTTTTACCATCTTTGGAATAAAAAACATTCATCTTTTTCCATCTTTCAAATCCAATTGCATTGCTCAAACTCATGATCTCGTAAAAAAATGCACAACCTTTTTACCATTGTACTAACACACTCGGTGGTATATTATGGACGAAAAGTGTGAAATTTTCACAATATATAAATGAGCGTAGCTAACTGCTGGAGGAGCTCATTTTACGCTTCTTTTTGTCGCCATGAAACTGAATGTAGAACTTGTGCCGTTGCTCCTCCTTTTCTTTAGTCTTTCTCTGTGCGAGATCAAAGAGGATGATTTAGACTTGGAAAGACAGGTCAAAACCATGAACAAGCCATCCATCAAGACCTTCATGGTAATTATTCTTTAAACCCTTTCTCTGCAATAGTCTCATTTGAATTTCATGGAGATATTGCAATTTATTTGGCTAATCTTTGAAATATGATTGCTACTCAATGAACGACTAACTGTGTTTGATTTTATCAAGACTAAAGAAGGAGACACAATTGACTGTGTTGATATAAATAAACAACCGGCACTCGATCATCCTCTACTAAAGGATCATAAGGTTCAGGTAAAAATTTATCATTGTCTCCTAAATGAATTGATGAATATGCAAACCAGTATCGGGTAATCTAACTGAAATGGTCTACTTGATACTTCTATAACCAGTTTTTTCTTCTTGTAGACAAAACCGAATCTACATGTCACTAATTTGCGCAGAACTTCTTCGAATGCAAAATCCGTCGGATTTGGGTTGAAAGAACCTTGCCCGACCGGCACAGTACCCATTCATCGAGTAACGAAAGAATATTTGATAAGGGCAAGATCCATACCCAAGATACCATCGATTGCAGCTATAAGACAAAATACTGTTTCTTCAAATCAACATGTATTATCCTTGTCTCTCATGCTCACATGCATATTTTCACACATGCAATATCATTAGTGTTTTTTTTTTTTCAAATCTTTTAATGAGGTTATGTACATATGAATTTTATGAGACCACATGTCAAATGTCCACTTATGACAATATCAAAATCTGTTCTTTCCATGATTTGTGCACAAAAAGAAAATCAATTCATCTTTTAAAGTAAGACCGGTAGGCATAGGTGAGTAAAAGATTATTAAGTTTTCCTCCCCTTTCGAGCAGTCTAAGTTACAAATTATCAATTGCAGGTGGTTTCTTTAACAGACAACATGATAGAAAATATTAAATATGGAGGAGGTGGACGTACGACAGTCTTCAATCTAACTGTTGCTCATGACCAATTTAGTGCACATAATATGTGGATTGAAACTGGTCCTCCAGAGCATATTAGCATGATTGTAGTTGGTTGGATGGTAAGTGATTTTTTGAGTAAGTTGATGTCATAGTTTTTTTTTTACCACTAGAAGTTCAATATTCGGTAAAATGATTTGAGAGAATCTCTTATTTTCCCAGGTTTCTCCCCAACTATATGGCAGTACTCTTCCTCATCTGTTCACATATTGGACAGGTGAGTTGTGAAGATAATTATTAATTCTTAACTAAACCATTTTTTCACCGATTTTTGGGAATCCAAACCAAACGTTGGAGATAATTTGAATCTTATTGACCAAAGCATTGTCATAAGGTGATGGCCATCGCAACGGGTGCTACAATGTACTGTGTCCGGGTTTTGTCCAGGTGGATACGAGATTGACGCCTAGTGATCCACTTCGTCGTTCTTCTACTTATGGTGGATGGCAATATGAGGTCGCACTCCATATCGAACAGGTATATTTGATTCTTTTGAGGTTCTTATGTGATGATTTTTGCTAAAATATATAAGACCAATTTTGGTCTTTAAAATTAGAAACTTTTGCTATCATTCCGCCCTTCTGAAAGTTATCCGTATAAGCAGATAATCATCCATTTTATATAATTAGCATTGCTCCTAATACCAAGCATAAATTGATATCATTTATTAAATAAACTAGTGTTAATAATTTCTGCCTTTTTTTTACATTACTAACACTTATTATCAATATTTATTTCTAATCAGGATAGAAATACCGGGAATTGGTGGTTGATTGGCACCGATCGAAAAATTAAAGTAGGTTACTGGCCAAAGGAACTATTCTTGTATTTGCGCAACGGTTCACTACACACAGCTTGGGGAGGAATTGGCGTAGCCGGAAGCAATGGATTCTGTCCACCAATGGGAAGCGGCCACAGGCCGGATGGCATTATCCGGCATGCTACCGTCTTTCGACGGCTCCATTGGGTTCGATCGGATGGCAAATCCCTACCTCCTTCAGATAAGACGACAAGGTGGGTGGATAGATCCAATGTTTATGGTTTGATGAACCATCGCCGTTCTATATATGGAACTGGCTACATGATTAGCTTTGGAGGTCCGGGCGGTTATTGCAAGGTATAAAAAATTTGCATGAAGAAGCCATCTCAAGCCTTTCAAAACAATAAAGCTATTGATTTTCTATTTCGCACCTTCAGTTTGTAATTAGTGATGTTCACTTAAGCTTCCCTTCTCTTGTGATTGAGGTGGTCATCGCACGTGATACGATCTCCATGATAACCATAATTCTTTTGATTTACTTACTTCACTTTCGTTTTGGTCTGACATCCGTGGGGCTTTTTGGAAAGCTGGTGGTACGTCGTCCTGCTTCTTCTTAACTTGGCAGAGGGAGGATATAAAGCAGGCTTTTTACTTGTCCATTGCTGGTTGGCCCGTGTTGGGATTAAGAGAGTCGGCATGTGAAACTGCCATATCGTTGAAAAGAAGCGAAAACGTCTTTGTTTTTCATGGTTTTGTTGGTTCCTGCGAGGCTTTTGTCCCCTGCGATAGAGATTCTCAGTCCTCACTTTGGATTCCAACTGCTCCCTGCATGGACCATGATCTTTGGCATCCATTGGTTTATTTGAGCAAATAGCTGGGAAGAACACTCGCAAATTTTCTTACGGAATAACGTGATGCATGTATTCTATATGGATATACAAGTGAAAGAAGTGGATCAGTACCTAAATACTCAATAAGCCTGCACAACTATTTCTCCAAAACAGTTTCAGATCAAGTCTTATGTTTCTCAGTATTCCATTTAATTCATAAAAGAAAAAGGGTGTGAAAGGACCGGGGAGCCAAAAGATGAAGAGAGAGGAAGACGGTGGGAGGGGAGGGAGGGGCAGAAAAGTTCACGAGTCGTACATGTCGTCTGTCCATTTCCGCTGCATTTAAGTGACCCTTGCTTCTCTTTTCTGTAATAATTTCTTAATATGAACAATCATTAAATTAAGAATAAATTCGATTCATACATGGTTGTAAAACACCAAGAATCCGAATATATGCAGCGGAATTAAACATATACTTGTTTGAGCCATGGCCTCACTTGACTGAAAACGGATCAACCTGATCAGTGATCTGTCGGTATGCGGGTTCTTCCTCTCTATGACCTATTTCGGTTTAGCAGCTTCAATGGGATTAAGCGATTGATAGGTATAACCTACCCTTTTATAGGCTAGAAAGGGGATCTAGCAAAACCTAATCAACAGCATGTCAACTGTGCCATTTCCATTAAGGGCTTCAGTTAAACACAATTGCCTACACTTTGCTGCTCAACTAGGCCCGTAATTAATAGATCCCAAAACCCAATTCAATAAGATCACTTTAGGGTTTAAAATATATTGGAATATCCATTAACCCGATTATATAAAATAGAAAATTAATTAATTAATGTAAGCCCATTATCGGAAAATTTCTAACATTCTCCCACTTGGGCTACATTAATTAATTTGTTTTATTTTTTTGAAAATGATTTTAATTTTGAAAACGACACACTCGGGTTAATAACTGAAAATTTGTTTTATGTGGCCACAATTTTGAAAAATAATATTCCAATAATGGCATATCAAAACCAAGTCAATCCTATATAACCTCATTATAGGACTATGGCGATTAACGTATTAAGAAAATACCGCAACACATGACTTTCCATAATCACATATAATAAACATTATATTTTCATGGATCATGGGCCTAGTAGTGTAGTAAGAAATAGTGCCAACATGTGATCAAAATATATACTATTTCTTATCGGTCCTCAATGCAATTTCTAAACAATATGAAACTGCATTAGCGCAATTTCTAAACAACATGAAATTGCCTCAATGTGATTTCTAAACAACATGAAATTGCACAACTATGTCACAATCCAACATGAGATCTCATAATCAGTGACATCCAGTCGTCTTTAAACTAAAATTTGTTTAAAGATACTGTTTCATATTTCCATTTCTCAGTCGACAGGAGAAAGGATAACGATAAAATCAATAATGATGATCATCAAAAGTAAATGCTTTAATAGACATTATGAAAGCATTATTAGTTTGTATATAACTATAATATCTAGAAATACAAACTATATAGCTCCCACTAACAAAATAGATCAAAAGACTCTAAAACACCCATATTCTTTACATGTTCTTTAAACAAAATGGGTCGTAAGCCTTTTGTTAGGGGATCAGCCAACATGGACTCAGTTCTAATATTCTCTATCATAATGTCTCCATTTTTGACTAAGTCCTTAACAGTATAATATTTGATCTCCATGTGTTTGGACGCATTGCTGATCTTGTCATTCTTGGAATAAAACACAGTTGCAGTGTTGTCATAGTAGATCACCATAGGTTTAGTAATAGAGTCCACAACCCGCAATTCAGAGATCAAATTTCAGAACCAAACAGCTTGAGTTGAAGCTCCGTAACACGCTACAAACTCAGCATACATTGTAGAGTTTGTAACTAATGTTTGCTTTGTGCTCTTCCAAGAAATAGCACCCTTAGCTATCATAAAAATATATCCAGAAGTTGATTTTCTATCATTTGAACAACCAGCAAAATCACCGTCTGAATATCTAATTACCTTGAGGTCATCTACTTTGCTATACACAAGCATGAAATCTTTTGTTCGTTGCAGATATCTCATCACTTTCTTAGCTGCAACTCAATGTTCATGACCTGGATTCAACAGATCTCTCCCAAGAGTATTCACAGCAAAAGTAACTGTTTGACACAAATAATGCAATATGATCAATTATGGGCAATAAATAATTCCACAAAATAATTAGTACACTATAAACTCCCTTTTGGACAGAGCGTATAATGTACCATTATTTTCCACATCATGAAGATTGTAAAACAACAACAAGGAGAATTAAATATAATTGTCAATAATTCATCCCCTTTGGGCAGACAAATCCTTTAAATTATACATCTCTATAATATTAATATATAGAGACGATAAGGAGAATTACATATAATTATCAATGGCTTATTCACTTTGTGCAAACAAGACCTTTTAAATTATACATCTCCATTATCTCAACATAGAAGAGAATTACACATAACTCCAAAATTTATATCCTTTAGGAAGATAAAACTTTTGAGTTATACATCCCCATCAATTATCTCTATTATATTAATATAGAGGGGAGTTATATATAATTTTCAAAAAATTTATCCCCTTTGGGCGGATAAATATTTTTCCAATTATACATCCCCATCTTTTTAAAGTGGGAATTTATCTTCATGCAATTTTTCAAATTAATATACACAATAACCCCCTTTGGGCGGGTAATTGTATATATTAATTTACATGAATAGGAACTCCAAATTTTTTTATAATGTTTCATTTAATTAATGTCCAAAATTTATCAATATGAAGCACTTAACAATATGTGCTTCCCAAAATCATATTGCATTAAACAACAATTTTTGCCACAAAATTTCATTTTCAAAATTGTCAGATCTGATCATGGTGGTGAGTATTATGGGCGATATACTGAGACTGGACAACAAATGGGACCATTTGCTAAATATTTGCAAGACTGTGGTATTGTTGCTCAGTATATAATGCCTGGAAGTCCCGAACAAAATAGTGTAGTTGAACAGCGCAATTGCACACTCATGGAGATGAAACGAAGTATGATGGGCAGTTCTAATTTGCTGTGAATAACAACAATGCTACGGTTGAAATGTTAACTGGATCAAATTTCAGGAGGTGGAAGCAAAATATAGAGTTTGCTTTGGGAATTATAGATATGGATTTGGCACTACGTGAGAATGAACCTCCCAAGCCCAATGATCAAAGTAGTGCAGATCAAAAGGCCCATTATGCTAGATGGGAAAAATCCAATCAACTGGGCCTCATTGCTATGAAGAGGTCTATTGCTGAGCATCTCATTAGTGGTTTGCTGGAAAATACAAATGCTAGATAGTTCCTTGAAGCAGTGGGAGAACTGTATAAAGTCTCGGATAAGGCTGAAGCTGGAAACTTGCTGCATGAGTTAACAAATATGAGATATGATGCTGCTGTGGGTGTTAGAGAGTTTATACTGAAGATGGTCCACATTCAGTCCAAACTCAAAACCCATAAAATTGTTCTTTTTAAAGATTATATTGTGCATTAAGTCTTAAATGTTTTGCCAGTTGAATTCAGCCATATTAAAACTGCTTATAACACTCAGAATGAGACTTGGAGCGTTAATGCCCTAATTTCAAAGTGTGTGACTGAGGAGGAGAAGTTGAAGAAGGAGAAGAATGAGTCGGCCCACATAATTGCTAATGCCAAGTCAAGTTCCTCTAGGGGAAAATGGAAGCCTAAATGGTCAAATGCTCATGGTCCAAAGAAAAGCCAAGACTTCAAGAAAAATGGAAACAATGGGAGAAATGGAGATAAGGATTTCAAGTGTTTTCACTGCAAAAAGTAAGGTCATAGGAGAGCCAATTGCTATAAGTTCAAAGCTTGGCTAAAAGGAAGAAAAGAAAGTCACTAAGGTGAGTTATTGGTTTGTTTTGAATCAAATTTGGTTGATTTTCCTCCGGATTCTTGGTGGCTTGATTCTGGTGCTACTGTTCATGTGACTACTACCTTACAGGGTCTAACAAATTTAAGGAATCCAAGTCTGAGGGAGTTAAAGCTTAAAGTTGGAAACGATGTTGGAGTTGATGTTAAGCACATAGGCACAGTTGTTTTGAATTTAGATTCTGGATTTCAGCTCATTTTGAACAATGTCTTTTATGTTCCTAGTTTTAGGAGAAACTTGATTTCTCTCTCTTTGCTTGACAAAGCTGGATATTGTCTTTATTTTGCAAATAATAGAGTGGATTTGAGTTATGATTCCAGAATTATTGGGAATTGTGTTCTGTGTGATGGATTATATCGATTGTCCTTATCTCCCGATAGTCCATATTGTTCTTTTAATATCGAGAACAATGTTACTAAGAGATCCTTGATTAAAGAGAAATCTTCATTGCTGTGGCATAAGCGATTAGGGCATATCTTCAAAGAAAGAGTAAAACGACTCATCAAGGCTGATATTCTTCCTCCTCTTGACTCGGATGATACTGAGACTTGTATTGATTGTGTGAGGGGAAAATTGACTAAAATTAAGAAGAAATGTGCTACTTGTAGTCAAAACATATTGGAGATAATTCATACAGATATTAGCGGGCCATACTCAACCACTCTATGTGGAAATAAGTACTTCATCACTTTTATTGATGATTTCTCCCGTTATTGTTACATTTATCTGATTAAGGAGAAGGCTAAGGCTCTTGACATGTTCAAAGTGTTTCGCACTGAAGTTGAGAAACAATTGGGAAAATTTATCAAAATTGTCAGATCTGATCGCGGTGGTGAGTATTATGGGCGATATACTGAGACCGGACAACAAATGGGACCGTTTGCTAAATATTTGCAAGACTGTGGTATTGTTGTTCAGTATACAATGTCTGGAAGTCCCGAACAAAATGGTGTAGATGAACGGCGCAATCGCACACTCATGGAGATGAAATGAAGTATGATGGGCAGTTCTAATTTGCCTGAATACTTATAGGGTGATGCGATTAAAACAGTGGCTTATATATTGAATCGTGTGCCTAGTAAATCAGTGCTGAAAACACCTTTTGAATTATGGATGAGGAGGAAACCAAGCTTGAATCACTTTTGAGTTTGGGGTTGTCCTGCAGAGGTGAAAATTTATGATCCTTCTCAAAAGAAGACCGAACCCAGGACTACTTGATGTTATTTTATTGGATACCCTCACCATTCCAAAGGATATAGGTTCTATTGTCCTACTCGGGGCACTAGAATCGTTGAGTCTCAAACTGCTAAGTTTCTAGAGTTAGATGTTGCTGAAAATAATTCTTCTTAATCTTTTGAAAGGGAAGAACCAAACAAAATGGTTTCCATTCCATTGCCCATCTTGAATGATGATTCCATGCGAGAGCCTTGTAGAGTGGGAGCGCAGCAAGAAGCAGATACTAGAGATATGGCTGCGAATGAAATTCCCCAGATGAATGATCCGGCTCCAGAAATGCCTATGTAGAGATCACAATGACAAAGAAGACCGGCACTTCAAGATGATTATCATGTCTATCTTAGAGAAGCTAATTTTGACATTGGACATATAGTTGATCTGATGACCTACAAAGAAGCTCTTGATAGTGATTAGACAGATAAATGTTTAAGAGCGATAAAGGACGAGATGATTTCCATGTCAAATAATCAAGTATGGGAACTTGTCGATTTACCTGATGGGCATAAACCGATTGGCTGCAAATGGGTATTCAAAACCAAGAAAGATAATAAAGGCAACATAGAGAGATTCAAGGCGAGGTTAGTTGCAAAGGGGTTCACGTAGAGAGAAGGCATTGATTATACTGAAACTTTTTCTTCGGTGTCCACTAAAGACTCATTTCGGATAATTATGGCATTGGTGGCTCATTCAATTTAGAGCTTCACCAAATGGATGTCAAGACGGATTTTCTAAATGGAGACCTGGATGAAGAAGTATATATGCAGCAACCTGAAGGGTTTAAAGAAGCTGGAAAGGAGCATATGGTGTGCAAGCTTTGGAGGTCTATTTATGGTCTCAAACAAGCATCACGTCAGTAGTGCTTCCGTCTTTTTCCCTTTTGAAAGCACGGATGAGATTTTCAATTTCCTCTACCGACAAGTCTGGTGGACAAGATGAACTAGCACCGAAAGAGAGATCATTTGGCTTTAAAGAAAATACGTTTGATCAATGCATCTACATGAAAGTAAGTTGGAGTAAATATATTTTCTTAGTACTTTATGTAGATGACATTTTGCTTGCCAGTAGAGATGTTGATCTATTGAATGATACAAAAAGTTTTCTGTCTGCAAAGTTTGATATGAAAGATCTTGGGGAAGCCTCTTTTGTTTTAGGCATTGAAATTCATCGTGACAGATCTAAGAAGGTTCTGGGATTATCTCAAAAAAGTTATATAGATCGTGTTCTGAAGAGATTTAATATGCAAACCTGCAAGATTGGTGAAGCTCCTGTTGTGAAAGGAGATAAATTGAGCATAGAACAATGCCCCAAGAATGATGTTGAAAAAGAAGCAATGAGGAATGTTCCATATGCTAGTGCGGTTGTCAGTCTTATGTATACACAAGTCTGCACCAAACCTGATATTGCTTTTGCTGTGAATACTCTTGGGAGATATATGTCGAATCCAGGTCATGAACATTGGGTTGCAGCTAAGAAAGTGATGAGATATCTGCAACGAACAAAAGATTTCACACTTGTGCCACTGCGTAGCTCTGATACCACATGTAATAATATCTTAATATGAACAACCATTAAATTAAGAACAAATTCAATTCATACATGATTGTAAAACACCAAGAATCCGAATATATACAGTGGAATTAAATACATACCTGTTTGAGCCATGGCTTCACTTGACTGAAAACGGATCAACCTGATCAGTGATCTGTCGGTATGCCGGTTCTTTCTCTCTATGACCTATTTCGGTTTAGCAGCTTCAATAGGATTAAGTAACTGATAGGTATAACCTACCCTTTTATAGGCTAGAGAGGGGACCTAGTAAAACCTAATCAACAACGTGTCAACTGGGCCATTTCCATTACGGGCTTCAATTAAACACAATTGCCTACACTTTGCTGCTCAACTAGGCCCGTAATTAATAGATCCAAAAACCCAATTCAATAAGATCACTTTAGGGTTTAAAATATATTGGAATATCCATTAACCCGATTATATAAAATAGAAAATTAATTAATTAATGTAAGCCCATTATCGGAAAATTTCCAACATTTTCTTGACTCGGTTCACGCCATCACACACGGCCGCATAAATGCTAAATACGAATTCAAAACACCACATGCACGACTTCCCATCAATACCATCATTTTCCATTCTATATAATTAACATTTAAATAAATATTCTAATACTCCCAGATAAATGGAGATTCGAAAAGGTTTTTGATCGTGTAAAATTACGTAGAATCGTTGCGAAACCTGCTCTGAGAGTTCGAGATATTAGGAGAACCCTTGATTTAATATTTAAGTATTTTTGCTAGAAAGAAATCGACTTGACTTCGCATGGGAGAATTAGGAATCCTTTAATTTGTCACCTTAAACTCTACTTCTCCTTCGTGGTAGTCTAGTTCAGTTTTAGTTATCCCTTTAATTTCATTTGCATGTTCGCCACTTGTCTCATTCTTTCATGGTCATATCATTCATAATTACTGTCATAGCCAACGTCATTTTCCATGACTGGAAAGGGTAAAAAAAAAGAAGACAAATTTTCTCATTAAAAATAAAGGCAGTTAAGGTATAACCGGAAATTAGAGCATCGAGATGTGAAAGCTTTTCCGTAAAACAATGCGTGGTTGTGATCTTAAAAAGAGTACATGTTAGCCATTGTTTGCAAACTTCTTCCACGTTCGCCCCATGCGTAATTAGTTTTGAGGCCTACCTATCGTCCGAGACTAGAAGTGTTACGCAATACTTGGAGCAGATTCAAAATGCAAATGAAATTAAAGGGATAACATGGAGAAACTGAAATTGCAAGAAGAAAATAACGAACAGCAAGGCACTTCCATGTAGGGCTGGATCCAAAGGAAACTCCTCAGTGAGGCTGGGTTGGCCGACAATATGATTACAAATTTCAAGTATTTAGAAAAAAAGGTTTATGAAGATTTGATCTATTTCAAAAGTCAATCGTAATTCCTTTGAAATTACAAATTATTTAACTTAAAAAGAAAATTTCAAATAAGTTTGGAAAGTGCTGAAAATTTAAGGAGTCATGAATGATAGAGTTTCAAGTTTCGTTTGAATTATGATTTCGTCCCTCTTTTAATGTCATGCCAATATAGGCTTTTGATGGAACTTATTGAGAAAAGTCCTTTGAGTTTGTTTTATTATATGTTAGCAAATGGGCACACACGTTGGGTCTGTTTAAGAAAATGACATTTGAAATATGGTAAAAGATAAATGCTTTTAGCCTAAACATGGCAAAAGATTTGAGAGACTGAAAAAATTGTCTTTGAAAAATGCATGTTTGCCGCTTGTCTCATTCTTCCGCTTTTTGAATTTTGCTCAAAAGAATTCATTTTGCATTGAGTTTAAAGAAGTTTGCATCGGGGCTTGTTATGAGACTAAAGGCCCATTTTCAGGAAAAATAAAGAAAAATGTGTTTACCAAAACGCTTAAAACTTATTGTGAAAGTGTAATTGAGTTCAAAAATTTTCAAAAAGTACAATCGAGTTTTAAAACTTATCAAATTAGTATAATCAATTTTTTTTCCACAATTGGGTAAGAAATCAACCAAAGAATCAACTAGGATAGTTGGATCGAATGAATGTCACATGTAAGAGGAGCTAGTGAAAGAGATGTGACCACAAATGCAATGAATAGGAGGATATACGTAATTCCTTTATCAATTTGCCTTCCCTACGTTCAACAGACTAAAGCAAAATAAGGCAAAATTGCTCGACTGATCTCAAAATTGAAGAACCCTTTCATGAATGAAATAATTTCGTAACCTAATGGATGAAGAGAGGAAATGAGGGAAAAGTGTCAGAAAAATCATAAATCCATTGCATTGATGTCAATTTAGTCCTAAGCCTTTTAATGCTACCAATTTAGTCTTAAACCTTTTGAATCAATGCCAATTCAGTCTTAAACATTTTCACTTAGTGCCAATTCAGTCCTAGATTTTAGTCCTAAACCTCTTACTAATGCCAATTTAGTCCCAAATCTTTTGAATTGGCGCCACTTCAATACTTAGCCAGAATTAGCCAGAATGACTGAATTAGTACCAAGTCAAAAGTTTTATGACTAATTTGGTACTAATTAAAAAGGTTTAGGATTGAATTGTCATCATTAAAAGGTTTATGACTGAATTGGTATCAAATCAAAATATTTACGACTCAATTGGCACCATTAAAAAGTTTAAAACTAAATTAATATCAATGCAATAGGTTTATGACTTTTGTGACACTTCTGCTGAGAAAATGGTGCTCTGGTGTCCAATCGTTGGAAGGACCTTCCCGTGCGGCCAACAAAGCCATGGACTGTCCATAGCTAAGTTGAAGAAGATTCAAGAGCATGAACCCAACAATGACTGGTACAAAGCATGAACTGTCCATAGCTAAGCTTAGAGTCAAGAAGATTCAAACGAAAATTGAATCTCTAACGTTCATGATTCCTTAAATTTTCAGCACTTTCCAAACTTACTCGAATATTTCCATTTTTCTTTTTAAGTTAAGTAATTTTTTATTTCAAAGGAATCACAATTCACGTGCGAATATAGATCAAATCTTTAAAAATCCTTTCTCTAAATATTTGAAATTTGTAATCATTTGGATTAAAGAAAAGTTTTTCATCATATATTGTCAGCCAACCCACCCATCCTAAGGAGTTTCTTTTGGATCCATCCCTACACGAAAATGCCTTGGGTCATACACAACTTTTCTTTACTTTCTTCTTTCTTCTTTCAATTTCTGCATTTTATCCCTTTCATTTGCATAACACTTTTTAGTCTTCAAGGATAAAGAGGCCTCAAAACTAGCTCTGCATGTGGTGAACGTGGAAGGAGTTTGCAAACAAATGGCTAACATGTACTCTTTTTAACGAGGCAACCATGCATTATATTACGGAAAAGCTTTCCCATCCCGATGCCATAATTTCTGGTCATACCTGAAACTTCCTTTATCTCTAATGAGTAAATTTGTTTTTTTTCTGTTCGTGGAGAGTAACGTTGGCTATGGCAATAATTATGCATGATATGACCATGAAAGAATGTGACAAGTGGGAAGCATGCACTTTTTTAGAACAATGGCAAGCACGCATTACTCAAAGACAATTTTCAGTCTATCAAAAGTTTATCTTTTACCATCTTCGGAATAAAAAACATTAATCTTTTGCCATCTTTCAAATCCAATTGCATTGCTCAAACTCATGATCTCGTAAAAAAATGCACAACCTTTTTACCATTGTACCAACACGCTCGGTGGTATATTATGGACGAAAAGTGTGAAATTTTTGCAATATATAAACAAGCGTAGCTGACCGCTGGAGGAGCTCCCTTTACACTTCTTTTTGTCACCATGAAACTAAATGTAGAACTTGTGCCGTTGCTGCTCCTTTTCTTCAATCTTTCTTTGTGCGAGATCAAAGAGGATGATTTAGACTTGGAAAGACAGGTCAAAATCATGAACAAGCCATCCATCAAGACCTTCACGGTAATTATTCTTTAAACTCTTTCTCTGCAATAGTCTCATTTGAATTTCATGGAGATATTGCAATTTATCTGGCTAATCTTTGAAATATGATTGCTACTCAACGAACGACTAACTGTGTTTGATTTTATCAAGACTAAAGAAGGAGACACGATTGACTGTGTTGATATAAATAAACAACCGGCACTCGATCATCCTCTACTAAAGGATCATAAGGTTCAGGTAAAAGTTTATCATTGTCTCCTAAATGAACTGATAAATATGCAAACCAGTATCAGATAATCTAATTGAAATGGTCTACTTGATACTTCTATAACCAGTTTTTTCTTCTTGTAGACAGAACCGAATCTACATGTCACTAGTTTGCGTAGAACTTCTTCGAATGCAAAATCCGTCGGATTTGGGTTGAAAGAACCTTGCCCGACCGGCACTGTACCCATTCATCGAGTAACGAAAGAAGATTTGATAAGGGCAAGATCCATACCCAAGATACCGTCAGTTGCAGCTATAAGACAAAATACTGTTTCTTCAAATCAACATGTATTATCCTTATCTCTCATGCTCACATGCATATTTTCACACATGCAATATCATTAGTGTTTTTTTTTTTTCAAATTTTATAATGAGGTTATGTACATATGAATTTCATGAGACCACAAGTCAAATGTCCACTAATGACAATATCAAAATCTGTTCTTTCCATGAGTTGTGCACAAAAAGAAAATCAATTCATCTTTTAAAGTAAGACCAGTAGGCATAGGTGAGTAAAAGATTATTAAGTTTTCATTCCCTTTCTAGTAGTCTAATTTACAAATTATCAATTGCAGGCGGTTTCTTTAACAGACAACATGATAGAAAATATTAAATATGGAGGAGGTGGACGTACGACAATCTACAATCTAACTGTTGCTCATGACCAATTTAGTACACATAATATGTGGATTGAAACTGGTCCTCTAGAGCATATAAGCATGATTGTAGTTGGTTGGACGGTAAGTGATTTTTTGAGTAAGTTGATGTTATAGTTTTTTTTTTTTTTACCACTAGAAGTTCAATATTCGGTAAAATGATTCGAGAGAATCTCTTATTTTCTAGGTTTCTCCCCAACTATATGGCAGTACTCTTCCTCATATGTTCACATATTGGACAGGTGAGCTGTGAAGATAACTATCAATTCTTAGCGGAACCATTTTTTCACTGATTTTTGGGAATCCAAACTAGACATCGGAGATAATTTGAATCTTATTGACCAAAGAATTGTCCTCATAAGGTGATGGCCATCGCAACGGGTGCTACAATGTACTGTGTCCGGGTTTTGTCCAGGTGGATACGAGAATGACGCCTAATGGTCCACTTTGTCATTCTTCTACTTATGGTGGATCGCAATATGCGGTCACACTCCATATCGAACAGGTATGTCTGATTCTTTCTAGGTTCTTATGTGATGATTTTTGCTAAAATATATGACCAATGGTTTTGTTCTTTAAAATTAGAAACTTTCGCTATCATTCCACCCTTTTAAAGTTATCTATATAAGCAGATAATCATCCATTTTATATAATTAGCATTGCTCCTAATAACAAGCATAAATTGATATCATTTATTAAATAAACTAGTGTTAATAATTTCTGCATTTTTTTTTTACATTACTAGCACTTATTATCAATATTTATTTCTAATCAGGATAGAAATACCGGGAATTGGTGGTTGATCGTGACCGATCAAAAAATTAAAGTAGGCTACTGGCCAAAGGAACTATTCCTATATTTGCGCAACGGTTCACTACACATAGCTTGGGGAGGAATCGGCATAGCCGGAAGCAATGGATTCTGTCCACCAATGGGAAGCGGCCATCGGCCGGATGGCATTTACGAGCATGCTACTGTCTTTCGACTGCTCCATTGGGTTCGATGGGATGGCAAATCCCTACCTCCTTCAAATAAGGTGACAGAGTGGGTGGATAGATCCAATGTTTATGATTTAATAAACCATCGCGATTCTCTATATGGAACTGGCTACATGATTAGCTTTGGAGGTCCGGGAGGTTATTGCAAGTTATGAAAAATTTGCATGAAGAAGCCATCTCAAGCCATTCAAAACAATAAAGCTATTGATTTTCTATTTCGCATCTTCAGTTTGTAATTAGTGATGTTCACTTAAGCTTCCCTTCTCTTGTGATTGAGGTGGTCGTCGCACGTGATACGATCTCCATGTTAACCATAATTCTTTTGATTTACTTCACTTTCGTTTTGGTCTGACGTCCGTGGGGCTTTTTGGAAAGCTGGTGGTACGTCGTCCTGCTTCTTCTTAACTTAGCAGAGGGAGGACATGAAGCAGGCTTTTTCCTTGTCCATTGCTGGTTTGCTGGTTGGCCTGTGAAACTGCCATATCGTTGGAAAGAAGCGAAAACGTCTCTGTTTTTCATGGTTTTGTTGGTTCCTGCGAGGCTTTTGTCCCCTGCGATAGAGATTCTCTGTCCTCACTTTGGATTCCAACTGCTCCCTGCATGGACCATGATCTTTGGCATCCATTGGTTTATTTGAGCAAATGACTGGGAAGCACACTCGCAAATTTGCTTACGGAATAACGTGATGCGGGTATTCTATATGGATATACAAGTGAAAGAAGTGGATCAGTACCTAAAATACTCAACAAACCTGCACAACTATTTCTTCAAAACAGTTTCAGATCAAGCCTTATGTTTCTCAGTATTCCATTTAATTCATAAAAGAAAAAGGGTGTGAAAGGACCGGGGAGCCAAAAGATGAAGAGAGAGGAAGACGGTGGGAGGGGAGGGGCAGAAATGTTCACGAGTCGTACATGTCGTCCGTCCGTTTCCGCTGCGTTTAAGTGACCCTTGCTTCTCTTTTCTTGACTCGGTTCACGCCATCACACACGGCCGCATAAATGCTAAATACGAATTCAAAACACCACATGCACGACTTCCCATCAATACCATCATTTTCCATTCTATATAATTAACATTTAAATAAATATTCTAATACTCCTAGATAAATGGAGATTCAAAAAGGTTTTTGATCGTGTAAAATTACGTAGAATCGTTGCGAAACCTGTTTTGAGAGTTCGAGATGTTAGGAGAACCCCTGATTTAACATTCAAGTATTTTTACTAGAAAGAAATTGACTTGACTTCACATGGGAGAATTATGAATCCTTTAATTTGTCACCTTAAACTCTACTTCTCCTTCGTGGTATTCTAGTTCAGTTTTAGTTATCCCTTTAATTTCATTTGCATGTTTGCCACTTGTCTCATTCTTTCATGGTCATATCATTCATAATTACTGTCATAGCCAACGTCATTTTCCATGACTGGAAAAGGTGAAAAAAAAGAAGAAGACAAATTTTCTCATTAAAAATAAAGGCAGTTCAGGTATGACCGAAAATTAGAGCATCGGGATGTGAAAAATTTTCTGTAAAATAATGCGTGATTGTGATCTTAAAAAGAGTACATGTTAGCCATTGTTTGCAAACTTCTTCCACGTTCGCCCCATGCGTAACTAGTTTTGAGGCCTACCTATCGTCCGAGACTAGAAGTGTTACGCAATACTTGGAGCAGATTCAAAATGCAAATGAAATTAAAGGGATAACATGGAGAAACTGAAATTGAAAGAAGAAAATAACGAAAATCAAGGCATTTCCATGTAGGGCTGGATCCAAAGGAAACTCCTTAGTGAGGCTGGGTTGGCCGACAATATGATAACAAATTTCAAGTATTTAGAAAAAGGTTTTTGAAGATTTGATCTATTTCAAAAGTCAATCGTAATTCCTTTGAAATTACAAATTATTTAACTTAAAAAGAAAATTTCAAATAAGTTTGGAAAGTGCTGAAAATTTAAGGAGTCATGAATGATAGAGTTTCAAGTTTTGTTTGAATTACGATTTCGTCCCTCTTTTAATGTGATGCCAATATAGGCTTTTGATGGAACTTATTGAGAAATGTCCTTTGAGTTTGTTTTATTATATGTTAGCAAATGGGCACACACGTTGGGTCTGTTTAAGAAAATGACATTTGAAATATGGTAAAAGATAAATGCTTTTAGCCTAAACATGGCAAAAGATTTGAGAGACTGAAAAAATTGTCTTTGAAAAATGCATGTTTGCCGCTTGTCTCATTCTTCCGCTTTTTGAATTTTGGTCAAACGAATTCATTTTGCATTGAGTTTAAAGAAGTTTGCATCGGGGCTTGTTACGAGACAAAAGGCCCATTTTCAGGAAAAAGAGAGAAAATATGTTTACCGAAACTCCTAAAACTCATTGCGAAAGTGTAATTGAGTTCAAAATTTTTTTAAAAATACAATCGAGTTTTAAAACTTATCAAATTAGTATAATCAATTTTTTTTCCACAATTGGGTAAGAAATCAACCAAAGAATCGAGTAGGATAGTCAGATCAAATGAATGTCACATGTAAGAGGAGTTAGTGATGTGACCGTAAATGCAATGAATAGGAGGATGTACGCAATTCCTTTATCAACTTGCCTTCCCTACATTCAACATACTAAAGTAAAATAAGGCACAATCGATCGACTGATCTCAAAATCGAAGAACCCTTTCGTGAATGAAATAATTTTGTAACCTAATGGATGAAGAGAGGAAATGAGGGAAAAGTGTCAGAAAAATCATAAATCCATTACATTGATATCAATTTAGTCCTAAGCTTTTTAATGGTGTCAATTCAGTCTTAAACATTTTGACTTAGTGCCAATTTAGTCTTAAATATTCAGTCCTAGATTTTAGTCCTAAACCTCTTAAACTAATGCCAATTTAGTCCCAAACCTTTTGAATTGGTGCCACTTCAATACTTAGCCAAAATTAGCCAGAATGACTGAATTAGTACTAAGTCAAAAGTTTTATGACTAATTTGGCACTAATTCAAAAGGTTTAGGATTGAATTGTCATCATTAAAAGGTTTATAACCGAATTTGTACCAAATTAAAATATTTATGACTCAATTGGCACCATTAAAAGGTTTAAAACTAAATTGATATCAATGCAATAGGTTTATAACTTTTCTGACACTTCTTCTGAGAAAATGAAAGGACCTTCCTGTGCGGCCAACAAAGCCATGGACTGTCCATAGCTAAGCTGAAGAAGATTCAAGAGCATGAACCCAACAATGATTGGTACAAAGCATAAACCGTCCATAGCTAAGCTTAGAGTCAAGAAGATTCAAACGAAAATTGAATCTCTAACATTCATGATTCCTTAAATTTTCAGCACTTTCCAAACTTACTCGAATATTTCCATTTTTCTTTTTAAGTTAAGTAATTTTTTATTTCAAAGGAATCACAATTCATGTGCGAATATAGATCAAATCTTTAAAAACCCTTTTTCTAAATATTTGAAATTTGTAATCATTTTGATTAAAGAAAAGTTTTTCATCATATATTGTCAGCCAACCCACCCGTCCTAAGGAGTTTCTTTTCGATCATCCCTACGGGAAAATGCCTTGGGTCATACACAACTTTTCTTTACTTTCTTCTTTCAATTTCAATTTCTGCATATCCCTTTCATTTGCGTAACACTTTTTAGTCTCTAATGATAAAGAGGCCTCAAAACTAGTTTTGCATGTGGTGAACGTGGAAGGAGTTTGCAAACAAATGGCTAACATGTACTCTTTTTAACGAGGCAATCATGCATTATATTACGGAAAAGCTTTCCCATCCCGATGCCATAATTTCCGGTCATACCTGAAACTTCCTTTATCACTAATGAGTAAATTTGTGTTTTTCTGGTCACGGAGAGTAACGTTGGCTATGACTATAATTATGCATGATATGACCATGAAAGAATGTGACAAGTGGGAAGCATGCACTTTTTTAGAACAATGTCAAGCATGCATTACTCAAAGACAATTTTCAGTCTATGAAACGTTTATCTTTTACCATCTTTGGAATAAAAAACATTCATCTTTTGCCATCTTTCAAATCCAATTGCATTGCTCAAACTCATGATCTCGTAAAAAAATGCACAACCTTTTTACCATTGTACCAACATGCTCAGTGGTATATTATGGACGAAAAGTGTGAAATTTTCGCAATATATAAACAAGCGTAGCTGACCATTGGAGGAGCTCGCTTTACGCTTCTTTTTGTCGCCATGAAACTGAATGTAGAACTTGTGCCGTTGCTGCTCCTTTTCTTCAATCTTTCTCTGTGCGAGATCAACAAGGATGATTTAGACTTGGAAAGACAGGTTAGAATCATGAACAAGCCATCCATCAAGACCTTCACGGTAATTATTCTTTAAACTCTTTCTCTGCAATAGTCTAATTTGAATTTCATGGAGATATTGCAATTTATCTAGCTAATCTTTGAAATATGATTGCTACTCAATGAACGACTAATGGTGTTTGATTTTATCAAGACTAAAGAAGGAGACACAATTGACTGTGTTGATATAAATAAACAACCGGCACTTGATCATCCTCTACTAAAGGATCATAAGGTTCAGGTAAAAGTTTATCATTGTCTCCTAAATGAACTGATAAATATGCAAACCAGTATCGGATAATCTAACTGAAATGGTCTACTTGATACTTCTATAACTAGTTTTTTCTTCTTGTAGATAGAACCGAATCTACATGCCACTAGTTTGCACAGAACTTCTTCAAATGCAAAGTCCGTCGGATTTGGGTTGAAAGAACCTTGCCCGACCGGCACTGTACCCATTCATCGAGTAACAAAAGAAGATTTGATAAGGGCAAGATCCATACCCAAGATACCGTCACTTGCAGCTATAAGACAAAATACTGTTTCTTCAAATCAACATGTATTATCCTTATCTCTCATGCTCACATGCATATTTTCAAACATGCAATATCATTAGTGTTTTTTTTTTCAATTTTTTTAATGAGGTTATGTACATATGAATTTCATGAGACCACATGTCAAATGTCCACTAATGACAACATCAAAATCTGTTCTTTCCATTTGTTGTGCACAAAAAGAAAATCAATTCATCTTTTAAAGTAAGACTGGTAGGCATAGGTGAGTAAAAGATTATTAAGTTTTCCTTCCCTTTCTAGCTGTCTAAGTTACAAATTATCAATTGCAGGCGGTTTCTTTAACAGACAACATGATAGAAAATATTAAATATGGAGGAGGTGGACGTACGACAGTCTACAATCTAACTGTTGCTCATGACCAATTTAGTACACATAATATGTGGATTGAAACTGGTCCTCCAGAGCATATTAGCATGATTGTAGTTGGTTGGACGGTAAGTGGATTTTTGAGTAAGTTGATGTCATAGTTTTTCTTTTTACCACTAGAAGTTCAATATTCGATAAAATGATCTAAGAGAATCTCGTATTTTCCTAGGTTTCTCCCCAACTATATGGCAGTACTCTTCCTCATATGTTCACATATTGGACGGGTGAGCTATGAAGATAATTATTAATTCTTAGTTGAACCATCTTTTCACCGATTTTTGGGAATCCAAACCAGACGTCGGAGATAATTTGAATCTTATTGACCAAAGCATTGTCCTCATAAGGTGATGGCCATCGCAACGGGTGCTACAATGTACTGTGTCCGGGTTTTGTCCAAGTGGATACGAGACTGACGCCTAGTGGTCCACTTCATCCTTCTTCTACTTATGGTGGACCGCAATATGAGGTCGCACTCCATATCGAACAGGTATGTCTGATTCTTTCTAGGTTCTTATGTGATGATTTTTGCTAAAATATATGACCAATGGTTTTGTTCTTTAAAATTAGAAACTTTCGCTATCATTCCACCCTTTTAAAGTTATCTATATAAGCAGATAATCATCCATTTTATATAATTAGCATTGCTCCTAATACCAAGCATAAATTGATATCATTTATTAAATAAACTAGTGTTAATAATTTCTGCAATTTTTTTTACATTACTAGCACTTATTATCAATATTTATTTCTAATTAGGATAGAAATACCGGGAATTGGTGGTTGATTGGGACCAATCAAAAAATTAAAGTAGGCTACTGGCCAAAGGAACTATTCCTATATTTGCGCAACGGTTCACTACACATAGCTTGGGGAGGAATCGGCGTAGCCGGAAGCAATGGATTCTGTCCACCAATGGGAAGCGGCCATCGGCCTGATGGCATTTATGAGCATGCTACTGTCTTTCGACGGCTCCATTGGGTTCGATCGGATGGCAAATCCCTACCTCCTTCAGATAAGGTGACAGAGTGGGTGGATAGATCCAATGTTTATGATTTGATAAACCATCGCGATTCTCTATATAGAACTGGCTACATGATTAGCTTTGGAGGTCCGGGAGGTTATTGCAAGTTATGAAAAATTTGCATGAAGAAGCCATCTCAAGCAATTCAAAACAATAAAGCTATTGATTTTCTATTTCGCACCCTTTAGTTTGTAATTAGTGATGTTCACTTAAGCTTCTCTTCTCTTGTGATTGAGGTGGTCATCGCACATGATACGACCTCCATGGTAACCATAATTCTTTTGATTTACTTCACTTTCGTTTTGGTCTGACACTGGGGCTTTTTGGAAAGCTGGTGGTACGTCGTCCTGCTTCTTCTTAACTTAGCAGAGGGAGGATATGAAGCAGACTTTTTCCTTGTCCATTGCTGGTTGGCCTGTGTTGGGATTACGAGAGTCGGCATGTGAAACTGCCATGGCGTTGAAAAGAAACAGCAAATTTGGGCTAAAAAAAGAAGAAGCGAAAACGTCTCTGTTTTTCATGGTTTTGTTGGTTCCTGCGAGGCTTTTGTCCCCTGCGATAGAGATTCTCAGTCCTTCCTGCGAGGCTTTTGTCCCCTGCGTGGACCATGATCTTTGGCATCCATTGGTTTATTTGAACAAATGACTGGGAAGAACACTCGCAAATTTGCTTACGGAATAACGTGATGCGCGTATTCTACATGGATATACAAGTGAAAGAAGTGGATCAGTACCTGAATACTCAATAAGCCTGCACAACTATTTCTCCAAAACAGTTTCAGATCAAGTCTTATGTTTCTCAGTATTCCATTTAATTCATAAAGAAAAAGGGTGTGTTCTCAATCGATTTTCATAAACCAACCGGGTGCAAATATAGTTCCATCTTCGGGGCCGATCATTTATGTTTAGGCTTGAGGTTTGGCTCGATCATAAAATTAAGAGAGTATTCATGGATTTAAGATTTTCCTATTCAAAATGGATTTGGTTTCAGGACGGAGCTCTTTTTGGATATTATTATAAAGAAAATGAAGGTTACCCTTTTATTTGACCGAGGTCATAGCTGTTTCTGATTTAAATAAGTAGTTGCCTTCACAGGCCCAAGTTGGTCATTGGCTTGCTAGAACATGCCTAGAAGTTGAATCATCATGTAGGATTCAACCGGTGCATTCGATTCGATGGGTCCAGGTCCAATGCACGTGGCTCGTGCAAGTTCACTTTTAAAAATCGCACATAATTTTTTTTTTCAAAACATTTTCTTTGAAATTTGAATACTATCTTTCTTTTCCAAATTTTAGAAAGAGTCACTAGTTTCTTTTTTTTTCTTTTTTTTTTAGTGTTATAGAAGAGAAGTCACAAGTGTAAGTCACACTTTGCTGTTAAGTGCAGCGAGTAAAAAGCCCCTTACGATGAAACGTAATTTTCAATTCGTTCTTATGCATTAGTAACTTTTCATTTTTTTTTTTTTTTAAAAGGCACCTATGCTGTTTAGTGGTCTGGATGGTAATTATCCATCCAGAAAAGTAAGGTTGAACATATTAGTTTTTAGTAATTTCTCCAAGTATAATCAGGACTAGTATATGAAACAAGTAACTCTTTTCACTCCTTCCCCAAATCAGAGTAAAGCAACAGGAATCCTCCGTATAACAAGCAGCTTAAAATGCCGGAAAAAGGTTAATAACGACCATCGTTTTCGGAGCAACATTTCTTATTGCTTACGAGTTTCATAACCCTTTCCACATGAAGGAGAATGTGATACAATTGAAGTGGTAAGCAAAAGATCTTGTCCGGTGAAATACTGTGTACATATGAAAGTATTCACGAGCCAGGGGTCTGAATGAGATTCCGTCTTCAACATCGACAACCACAAGAGGTAGGCCTCCACCGCAGTCCTTCACAGCAATTTCCTTGCTGAGAACACAAAAACAAGAGTTAACGCAAAGTATAAATCTGTAACATTTCAGCAAAGACAGCACAGGGGATACACGGAAGATTCGAAAATTACAATAGCAAGAACGCTGAACCTAACAAACAATATATTTGGCAGTTTAAACCTCAATACAGAACAAATGGTATGCACTCGTTATGATAGTTCACTGTCAAACCCCACCAACTTACAGGTTAATTTTCATCAATAGTTATCTCATACTAACTTTAACTAACCTATCTTCACATTAAAAGAGTCATGGAGGGAAATACATACAAAGAGCAAGCACTGGCATCACCCCGAGCAACAAAATAAGCTTCTTCGACTTTCTTGTCTCTGCAGCTTCATTCCAGTTTGTCGCGAAGGAGTGGCTTTTGCAACTCTCTTTGCTGCACAAAGTTGGATGTACAATATATTTAAGCTTATCGTGGCTAAGTGGAAATCCTCAATAGATAAATCAGTCAGACCATGCAACCCAACAAAATAGAGCTATGTTTGGAGCATGGTTATCTTAATTGCAATACTTTTGGACAAATTCAACACTTTGGGAAAAAAGGAGGGGAAAATTTCTGAAGCTGCCAGAAATTGCTTATGTCTAAACATCCAGCTTTCAGTTTTAGCAGGGAATATATGAATGCAGAAAGACTAACTGCAAGACATTTGAGGTTGGCAATTTCTATCCACGTGATAAGATGGTCCAGCCTAATTGATAAATGTATCCAGTTTCACATGAGCAGTAAGCTTAGCAAGCTAAAATAAAACATTTGCCTTGTCAAACTGTCAAATTATCATTTAAAGCCATGAAATTACCTATCTCATAGAAAAGCTCATTGACATTCTGTGCAGTCTTTGCTGATGTTTCAAGAAAAGACAAACCATTTTCCTTTGCATATTGCTCGCCTTCCTGAAACATAGATATCACCTGAGCAATCACTGATGTTGAGAGAAATAAGATATTAACATGCATATATGCATGCATGGCATCAGGAAAGGAGCTCGCAGTTACATCCATCTCAATGGTAAAGTCATATGCAGCTCATAACTTTATTTTTAAGAGGAACACAGAAAACTCCATAATAAAAGTGAAGCTTTTTTTGGTCAAAGGACGGTGGAGGTATGCAAGGTTCAAATTTCTGTGAGATGGGCTGCAAATGATACTCTGATAAAGCCAAGGGACTGTGAAGTCTATAAACAGTCACTGAGGATTGAGAGAACTAGGAAGGTTCCTTTTGATAAATGGTGAAGGTGCTGATGAAGTAAATGATTCTTATGAATGTCATAGTCATTGACAGGGGTCAAAATTTCCATAAGCTTGAGCAATAAAGTATGAATTGATCAGTTTTTACTGGAAGGAAGATACTTGCCAATGGCAATAGTGGGATTCAAATGTAATAGCTGGAAAATCATATCTTCTCTTATCTAAGGTAATTGTGCAAGACACATTTAACGGTAGGCCAAAAAATGTCATCACCTACATTGAAAATGAAGGCAGCCTTCACTGCCAGGAAAAGGCAAAGAAAAGAAGAATAGTCTCATAATATTTTGGGTGCTGACAATGAAAAAATGAAAAGTGCCAAAAGTCCTGATGCTCCGCTTTGTTTCCTTCTCAAAAAGTCCATGCCAAAAGATGGTTGCATATTCCACATACCTCATTCTGCACTTGCCTCTTCTCATGCAGGTCTGCCTTGTTCGCCACCAAGAACATTATTAACTTGGGATTCCCTGCTGTCATATTAGTATGAAGGTTATTCACAAAATACTACTGTACAATTTATAATGACTACTAAAAACTAACTCACCAGCTACAACAGCATAGAGTATAAGTTTTAGGTCTTATTTCTCACTGATCTTGTTTAGGTTGAGTTGCAATATCTGCCATATGGTTGGCATGACATAGTGATAACAGAAACAGAATGCCTAAGCTTCTACAGATCAATGAAATTATATATTGAAGTTGCTTGAAAGTTAATCTGAAATAGGAAAATCTAGTTTATTAAAAGGAAATGAGTTAACGACATCCTGAGACACATTGTGTAAGACAACTCTTCAAAGTACTATTTACTAAATGAAATGCGCTTCTTATGCATAGTCACTAAAGGATAAAAAGTACAGATGCAACCATTAATGAACTTAACTTCAAAGCATAGTAAAAAGAAAGATGTATGATTTATAGAGTGAATATCGAAATGAATGAAGCCTGCCAAAGCTTGGAAAAGAAAACAGAAATCGAAGGCCTAACTACTTCAACATAAGAAAAAGAAAACCAGTGAAGTTTAACCTCAGTTAGAGAATCATACACTTTAAATTTTCTAGTATTTGCACCCTATATACAACAGCAACCTTCTGTCCAATTGTTGAAAAAAGGACAATACCAAGAGCTCAAATAAATTTTTTTAACTTTACCTTGTCTCTGCAATTCTAGAACCCATTTTTTGGCTCGTTGAAATGAGTCCTGAAGCCAGGGAAAAAGAACTTGAATTGGTTAAGATGATCTCTGACTGGAACCAGTAAATGAAAAGATATCAGGGAAGGATAAGTTCTACAACAAGCTTTCAACCTGAGGTACTTCATTGAAACAAATATATGAGCTCCATCATAATATTCAATCCAGGCCTTGCCAAAACTTTGTTTATATGCTCCATCACCGTTATTCCATAATAAGTTATTTTCACCAGAAAACATAAAAATATCAAATTACCTCTATGCAGTCATGTAGTTACATGGCATTCAACAATATCAAAGCAAAACCTAGAATATAAGTCATTCTAAAAACTAAATGACAGGACCCTGCTTCCATCCTTCTAAACAAAAGCATAAAGCACTTGCATTTATTGCAAACTTGAGACATCAATACCATGCTAGTGAGGTCATAGACAACGACAGCTGCGGCAGCACCACGATAGTACATTGGAGCCAAGCTGTGATATCTTTCCTGCCCGGCAGTATCCCATATATCAAACTTCACAGTCGCTTCATTCAGTGACAAGACCTGAGTAAAGAAGGCTGCGCCAATAGTGGATTCCTGCAACTCACCACAGTTAGAAGCTGCAGATGCAGTAATTCTTTTGAATCGTGGCGGAACAGATGTAATGTACCTGGTACTCATGGAATTGGCCTTTGACAAATCTCAGCACCAGACTCGTTTTTCCAGCTCCCATGTCCCCAAGAAGTACCTACAGCAATAGTCATGTCCCATCATTAATCAAGAAATTCCTATTTTCCACATTGTCATCGAATAAGCAGAAGTCAATGCTAATTTCCAGCAAGGAGTTCAATGCATATATGAGAAAGAGATCAAGCAAGGTCCTCTCAGAGCCATCGTTCTTACCAAGGCAAAATTCCAGACAACGAGTAGCAATTCAACATAGATAATAAGAAAAGCTGCAACCTGTACTAGGACTAAATAAACACCAATCCCAAATAACAAATTGCTAGCAAGCACATTCCTTTTTGAGGTACAGTCGACAAATTTTCAGCAATGAAACTTATACTCCAAGAATTGGCTTCCTATCCAAGCAATCCGCCATGCAGAATTACGCGGCAGCTCGACCTTAATCAAGAATCGTTCAACAAGCTCAATATCATCACCAATCGCAAATATTTCAGGAGTCTTATCGAAAACCAGGCGGCCGCAACAAACCCTTTGCGACATACAGTAGCAGCACACTCGATCGATGCAAAATCTTACTTCCTAAATTCAAAACTCGACAGAGAATCACCGACACACAGAGACGAAAAAAACAAGCAAAGGGAAAGACATACCCACCAGCTTGGCTTGTATGTTCTTGTTCCCTGCTCGGGCCATCCCTCTCTCCCTCGATCCAATCTCTCTCCTTCTCCCTCCCTCCCTCCCTCTCCCTCTCCCTCTCTCTCTCTCTATCTCACGCCCGCACACACCCGCTGAGGCAAGAACAAGGAACCCTTCGGAGAACTCCAGAAAGCGAAGACTTCCAGATTGAATTCGAAAGCGAAAGGGCGATCGGGGGCGGGGATAGTCCGTGAAGAAACCCAATAAAGGCGTTCCCTTTTCTTGGTGTTGGTTTGTTTTGAATGGCAAGGAAACGAAAAGCCGTGAGACGAGAAAGTAAGACCGACGATGAAGAAGATAACGAAGCTTCGCTAAATCCACGCAAGCTTGTGCAAGGGGAAAAACGACGATCTCTCTGGGGGGATAACAGCATGAAGATCGGGAGTGGCAATAGCATTTCGGTCGCAGGAATGGTAGTTTGCTGTTGACTGGTAAGTTCGTGTCGGGCTTGCGGCTCCTGTGGGCTTTTTCGTCTTCTTACGCGCGTAGCGAAAGTGCTTACTTTTGTTTTTGTGTCCACGTCACGCGCGACGTCGGTACGAGATTGGTTCGGCGCTCTTTAGATCGAGAAAATATTAGATAGGTACTAGATCGGAGACGGACAGGGGCGCGTGAGGCGCACGCGCTCGCCGGCGGGTCGGCCGGAATCTAGATGGCCGTTGGGAGTTCGTACTCTTATTCGAAATTTCCTAATTATTAATGCTCGGGCTGATGTTTTTCTCTTTTTCGGTGGACGTTGACATTGACGTTATGATGTGAGTGCCACCTAGGCACCTACTGCCTCGAGATTTTTTGAGTTCGATTTTGGATTAGCCAAACTTAAAAAACACTAAATTCTTATTAAAAAGATCATTTAAGATGTACATGATAATCATCTTAATCATGGGCTAGATTTATTTTTTTTGTTCGTGATTGCAAATTTGAAATCCAAATTTATTTGATAACATAATTTAATTAATTAATTAATTAATTTTTGGAACAAATTTTTTTACTGTAAGGATAGATTTGAAATGGAAATGATCAATAAAAATTATTTACATTTTTATATAGAGAATAGAAATAAGAAATGAAAACATTTTTCATCGCTCGCTCTTCTTATTAGCCCTCGCCTGCTCATCTCCTGTCGTTGGCTGCTCGACATGGAGAAATTTGTTGCCAGGCATGCCCATCATATAAACAATTCGTCTTTGGGCCTGCCATGCTCGGCCCAATCTGACCGGGCTTGACCCTAGGATCATGGCTCAATCCACCTTGAACAATCTCAATCCATGTAGAGAAGATGGAAGAATGTTTCCATGAGCTCAAGCAACACAAATCAATGGCTAACGATTCTTATAACCCCTTTGCGCTCACGCAGATTCCGACCCTGCCGATGCTCGTATCAGTCTCTAGATATGGCCCTTCTCTTACCGTTGTGCGGGAAAGTTACAGGTTCGCATTCCACAAATCTCGGTCGATCCATACGAGTTCATAACTCCAATTCGGCGCATGACACAAAGTTGTCGGTACCAGCAAAGATCGTGAACCGTGAACTTTCGCGACGATCGAAGTAAATAGACAAAGAAAAAAGAACTGATGGATTAGATCGAGACATCTTTCCTCGCGACATTCATCATTGAGGAGATAAAGAAAAAGGCAAGACAGTGATGATGATGACGAGACTGATGAATTTACCTCGATGCTCCAACAACACATCGTCACATCGTCTTTCGATGTTTCTCTATACATGACCGAGACATTTACATGTACTCAGCGCGCGCATCTACTCCTCCACACGTACTCCGCGATGTGGAGACGGCACCGGAAAGACCCCGCGTGGCTCGTGGGCGAGCACACGCACTGCCTCGTTGCGCCGCCACTGCTGCTGGCCTCGCGTGCCGCCTCCCTAGCCGGCGGTTCCACATCCGCTGTCGAACCGATGCCCATCGCCGGCAAGACCCGCCATCTCGAACGCCGACCCGGGTCCCCGAGGGGGAAAACCGGTACGTTCGGGTGGCACATATCGGCGATGCGAAGGCTTAACTGACGAGCTGGCAAAGAATCTCTGTTCTTAATGACTTCTTATATGGGGTGGGGGTTAAGCAAGGGGATCGAAAAGAAAGGAATATGTGCGATTGCGGAATGATGTAGCGGCAGAAGGAAGCGAACGAAGGGGAGATGGTGGCCAAGTAAAGTTTCGGCATAAAGCGCTTCAGATTCGTCGATCTTTCTCCTTCGATTCCCGAGAGAATCCTGCTGCTGTTGCTTTCTTTTGGCTATTCAGCGAAGGGTGGGGAGATGCGAGCGAGTCCCATCCATTCGTCGAGGAACCGATGCTCGCCCAAGAACAACTTGATCGAACGCATCTCAGTTTTTGCTTCGACTCGAAAGATCATAGCTCGAACACTTGAGAGATAGTGAGCAACCCACTGTCTTCGATAAGGTCTTCTACACAAGGTCGATTTATGTCGCCGATGATTTTGTGTAAGGATTCATTTTCAATTGAGGCCTAAATATGAACTGGAGTTGACGTTTACGTTACGTGGTTTTCGGGTCGACTGTTTTTAGTCTTCCTGACATTTGAATGATGGAGAACCCAACGATCCAAGGACAAGCAACTTGGATGGTTGATGGGTTCTCTCCTTGTCACAATCCTTACAACCCGAGTTCAGTTCCTCCTTTCGGGTTTTTCAATTCAGGTCGGACTAAGGCTTCAACAAGACGACAAGACAACAACCGGAGTCTTCCCTATTTTCTTGATTCACATGGTTGTAATTCATAGATATGAGGTCGGCAACCATCCGCCTATGACCTTCATATAAAAGTGCCGAACACTGCACATGCCAAAACTTAGCACGGATGGACACTTAAAGTATCATTTTTTTAAAAATTGAGACATTTAAGTATCAAATTTAGTGAATATAGCTGAAAATCTGACGTAGCTTATTTTTAATAATATAAATTATTTATACAGCATGCTAGAAAGCCAATTCAACAATGAAGGTGCAAAACGATGTCGTTTTGCCTCCAAAACTGAATTTTAATATAATTATTAATTAAAACAAATTAAAAGATATATATTTAATGAGGGCTATGGAGGCCCTTGCCAACACCGCCCCACCATCTCTAAGAAGGGTCGATGATAGTGGAGGGAGGGTTTGGCGGGGTTGCAAGGCCTTGGCTAGAGGTTGGTGACCTTGGCCTATTGCTGACGAGGCGAGGGTTGCTAGCCCCGATGGTAGCCTAGCCAACGACAGCCCTTGGCCCACCTAAGTGAGGGTTGGCGACCCTCACTTTAGATAGGGGTGAGGTCTTACAAGCCCTTGCCAATGGTTGGTTGGGGTCACCGCCCTTGGCTAGACCTAGCCAAAGTCCAATGACTCTAGCCAACCTTCCCCCCCACCATTGCTTGTCCTTCCCAGCAATGGTGGGGTGGTGACGATGAGACCCTTGTAGCTTTCATCAAACCTTCTCTTTTTTTAAAAATAAATTTAGTTTTAATTCAATTAAATTAATATTTATCTTAAAAATCAAATCCAAGACAAAAAATTTAGTTTTAATTCAATTAAATTAATATTTATCTTAAAAATCAAATCCAAGACAAAACAATGTCATTTAGTTGAGTCAAAATTTGTCGCAATTGGCATTGATGTATTCTTTTCCAATTTTAGCATTAAAGTATATTTTTCAAATTTTTTGGTGCACTTGTGCTGTATTTTCACTTGTGCTGTATTTTTGTGCCTTTATATGTTACCTCAAGCTCCAGAACACCCAAGAAAACAGTGCCCTTCCTGTGGAAAAACCAAACCCAATATTTGGCTTCAACCACTTACTACGACTCGATCGTCTCCTCGCAATCGGGCTATAGTCACCATGAAACGAAGGCGAAGTTTAGTGGGATCCATTCGTTCTCAGCTGAACTTCCACCCCATCTGAAATCTTCTGATGCAGCAACGTTCATGGGATCGCTACTCCATCGCGACTTCCTAAAATTTTTGGGCGGATGTCGTCCGCGATGGGTCGAGTTCGTCCGATCCGCGAGACGAGTCGAACGTGTTCTAGAATCTGGCGAGACGCGAGAGGGAATGCGTAGGGGTTTTGCCGAACGGAACTCTCGAGGCAGACGCGCGTTGAAATGTTGACCAGGATTAAACAAATGGAAAAGTCTTTCCGTTCCCACCATCGGTCAAAATCGAAA
Organism: Corymbia citriodora subsp. variegata; assembly: GCA_014858505.1. NCBI lineage: Eukaryota > Viridiplantae > Streptophyta > Magnoliopsida > Myrtales > Myrtaceae > Corymbia > Corymbia citriodora. The sequence goes on from CM026412.1 coordinate 8,157,642, forward strand.
CGCCAATTCGCCACGAGGCAGCACACGAGTCGCCATCGTGCCCACCGAGCAGCCGTCCCCGAGTCAAAGAAGGAGCCGCCACCTCGGCCTCCGCGAGTCAAAGAATCGGAACTCAGCGTTCCCGACGTGTTTTCTCTGTATCCACTTTCCAGGAAAATGCAAATTGACCCACCCTGCATCCATCCATATAAAGCACTTCGAGATCTTCAACCGGCGTCTGCGCAAATCCTCCGTATCCCAACACCATCTCTCTTCCCCGTTTCGCTTCTGGGTTTCGATCTCCAGTCCTCGCCTCGCCGTTCTTCTCTGTTGCCAGAGCGTTCTTTCCGCAAGATGAACGCGATGAGGTCGTGCTTCGTGCCAGTCATTGTTGGGTTCATGTTCTTGACTCTTCTTCAGCTTAGCTACGGACAGTCCGTGGCTCCGTCGCCGGCGCCGGAAGGTCCTTCCAACGACGGTATGTCGACGCACCCTTTTCTCTCCATACCCATTAGGCAACGGAATTATTTCTGATTCACAACAGGGTTCTTCGATTTCGAGATTGGTCGATCGATTGTGCCTTACTTTGCTGCTCTCTCTCTTGAATGCAGGGAAGGCGATTGATCAAGGAATTGCGTACGTCCTCCTATTCGCTGCCCTTGCGATCACATATCTCTTTCACTAGCTCATCTTTATGTGCGGCGATTGGTTCGATCCGACTATCCGAGCCACATTCTTTGGTTGGTTTCTTCACCTGCGATGGACGGACCTCCATTAGGTCGAATTTGCAGCGTGTTGTGGCCGGATTTTCGGGATGCTCTGTATGACCTTGTAATTAGAGTTATGTCTCTTGAGAAATGAAATTCTCCAGCCAATTTTTGCTGATTCCATATTGTAGTGGTTGATTTATCCTATGTTCAATTGCTTATCGAATAGTGGCAATATGCTCATGTTTGAGCAGAAGATTGGCAACGCTAATTTCACACCTTAAATGGCTTAATTCCAGATTCATGAATGTAATTATCTAGAGCACCCATTAAGGAAAAATGTCTATCCCAAACCCCTCTCCTTTTTCGTTCTAATCAATCATTCTTCAGCCTCCTCCCCAAGATCTTTCCCGACACAAAATAGTCCTTTGCTGTATTTCCAAAGATCTCTTAATCAATTCTTCTAAAGCCATTATATTTCGACAAAATAGGTATCGCTGAAGGTCTCTTAATAAATGCTTGCTCACCATAATGTTCGAATTGTATTTCCAAACCCAAGAGTGAGATCTCGGGTCATATTCAATTTCAGATAGAAAGATAAAGTAAGGAAAATGTATTCACATCATTATTTGGGGGGCGACGACTCAAATTTGCCAATAAGTCCATCAGCAACAACATCTCAAATTAATAGCTACTCCACGTAATTTGTTTTAGTGAGACCTTTATAATCATTATATACACAATAGATCACTTATATATATTAGCATGCCTATTGTATTATTCAGGTTTGTTCTTACTAATCTTACCGCTAGTAATTGCAATCTCGATCTCAAGAAAGGAAAAGAAAATGTGAAATGTTAGTTGGTAAAATGAGTCCATAAAATGAAAAATAGAGTTTTGTTTATCAAATTGTTTGAGGCAAGCTTCTTCTTTTTTATGAATTTTATCCCTTGCAACAACTTGCCAGGTCTCTATAATGAATTTATGTAGCTCATTTGTCATTGTTTAGCGAGTCATCTTCCAACCTTATATGCCGGATTTATCTATTTGCTCAACCGTTTTTGGTTGAAAGAGCCAGTTGGGATTTGACATATTCGGGAATTCCAAAGAACTGTCAAACGAATTATGGTTACCATGGAGGTCGTATCACGTGCAATGACCACCTCAATCACAAGAGAAGGGAAGTTTAAGTGAACATCACTAATTACAAACTAAAGGGTGCGAAATAGAAAATCAATAGCTTTATTGTTTTGAATTGCTTGAGATGGCTTCTTTATGCAAATTTTTTATACCTTGCAATAACCTCCCAGACCTCCAAAGCTAATCATGTAGCCAGTTCCATATAGAGAATCGCGATGGTTTATCAAACCATAAACATTGGATCTATCCACCCACTCTGTCATCTTATCTGAAGGAGGTAGGGATTTGCCATCCGATCGAACCCAATGGAGCCGTTGAAAGACAGTAGCATGCAGTATGTTGCCATCCGGTTGGTGGCCGCTTCCCATTGGTGGACATAATCCATTGCTTCCGGCTACGCCGACTCCTCCCCAAGCTATGTGTAGTGAACCGTTGCGCAAATTCAGGAATAGTTCTTTTGGCCAGTAGCCTACTATAATTGATTGATCGGTCCCAATCAACCACCAATTCCCGGTATCTCTATCCTGATTAGAAATAAATATTGATAATAAGTGCTAGTAATGTAAAAAAAATGCAGAAATTATAATCACTAGTTTATTTAATAAATGATATCAATTTATACTTGGTATTAGGAGCAATGCTAATTATATAACATGGATGATTATCTGCCTATACGGATAACTTTCAGAAGGGTGGAATGATAGCGAAAGTTTCTAATTTTAAAGAACAAAACTATTGTCTTATATATTTTAGCAAAAATCATCACATAAGAACCTCGAAAGAATCAAACATACTTGTACAATATGGATTGTGACGTCATATTGCTGTCCACCATAAGTAGAAGAATGACGAAGTGGATCACTAGGCGTCAGTCTCCTATCCACCTGGACAAAACCCGGACACAGTACATTGTAGCACCCATTGCGATGGCCATCACCTTATGACAATGCTTTGGTCAATAAGATTCAAATTATCTCCAACGTCTGGTTTGGATTCCCAAAAATTGGTGAAAAAATGGTTCAGTTAAGAATTAATAATTATCTTCACAGCTCACCTGTCCAATATGTGAACATATGAGGAAGAGTACTGCCATATAGTTGGGGAGAAACCTGGGAAAATAAGACATTCTCTCAGATCATTTTACTGAATATTGAACTTCTAGTGGTAAAAAAAAAAAACTATGACATCAACTTACTCAAAAAATCACTTACCATCCAACCAACTACAATCATGCTTATATGCTCTAGAGGACCAGTTTCAATCCACATATTATGTGTACTAAATTGGTCATGAGCAACAGTTAGATTGTAGACTGTCGTACGTCCACCTCCTCCATATTTAATATTTTCTATCATGTTGTCTGTTAAAGAAACCACCTGCAAGTGATAATTTATAACTTAGACTACTAGAAAGGGAAGGAAAACTTAATAATCTTTTACTCACCTATGCCTACCGGTCTTACTTTAAAAGATGAATTGATTATCTTTTTGTGCACAAATCATAGAAAGAACAGATTTTGATGTTGTCATTAGTGGATATTTGACATGTGGTCTCATGAAATTCATATGTACATAACCTCATTAAAAAATTTGAAAAAAAAAAACACTAATGATGTTGCATTTGTGAAAATATGCATGTGAGCATGAGAGATAAGGATAATACATGTTGATTTGAAGAAACAGTATTTTGTCTTATAGCTGCAACCGACGGTATCTTGGGTATGGATCTTGCCCTTATCAAATCTTCTTTCGTTACTCGATGAATGGGTACAGTGCCGGTTGGGCAAGGTTCTTTCAACCCAAATCTGACAGATTTTGCATTCGAAGAAGTTCTGTGCAAACTAGTGACATGTAGATTCGGTTCTATCTACAAGAAGAAAAAATTGGTTATGGAAGTATCAAGTAGACCATTTCAATTAGATTATCCGATACTAGTTTGCATATTTATCAGTTCATTTAGGAGATAATGATAAACTATTACCTGAACCTTATGATCCTTTAGTAGAGGATGATCGAGTGCCGGTTGTTTATTTATATCAACACAGTCAATTGTGTCTCCTTCTTTAGTCTTGATAAAATCAAACACGGTTAGTCATTCGTCGAGTAGCAATCATATTTCAAAGATTAACCAGATAAATTGGAATATCTCCATGAAATTCAAATGAGACTATTGTAGAGAAAGGGTTTGGATGATAAATACCATGAAGGTCTTGATGGATGGCTTGTTCATGGTCCTGACCTGTCTTTCCAAGTCTAAATCATCCTCTTTGATCTCACACAGAGAAAGACTGAAGAAAAGGAGTAGCAATGGCACAAGTTCTACATTCAGTTTCATGGCGACAAAAAGAAGCGTAAAGTAAGCTCCTCCAGCGGTCAGCTACGCATGTTTATACACTGCGAAAATTTCACACTTTTCGTCCATAATATACCACCGAGCATGTTAGTGCAATGGTAAAAAGGTTGTCCATTTTTTTACGAGATCATAAATCTGAGCAATGCAATTAGATTTGAAAGATGGGAAAATATGAATTTTTTTTATTCCAAAGATGGTAAAAGATAAACATTCAAGAGACTGAAAATTGTCTTTAAATAATGCGCACTTGCCAATGTCCTAAAAAAGTGCATGTTTGCCACTTGTCACTTTCTTTCGTGGTCGTATCATGCTTAATTATTGCCATAGCCAACGTTATTCTCCATGACCAGACAAAAAACAAATTTACTCATTAAAGATAAAGGCAGTTCCAGATATGACCGGAAGTTATGGCATCGGGATGTGAAAGCTTTTCCGTAATATAATGAATGGCTGCCTTGTTAAAAAGAGTACATGTTAGCCATTTGTTTGCAAACTCCTTCCACGTTCACCACATGCAGAACTAGTTTTGAGGCCTCTTTATCGTTGGAGACTAAAAAGTGTCACGCAAATGAAATTAAAGGGATAAAATGGAGAAATTGAAATTGAAAGAAGAAAGTAAAGAAAAGTTGTATATGACCCAAGGCATTTTCGTGTAGGGATGGATCCAAAAGAAACTCCTTAGGACGGGTGGGTTGGCTGACAATATATGGTGAAAAGCTTTTATTTAATCCAAATGATTACAAATTTCAAATATTTAGAGAAAGGGTTTTTTAAGATTTGATCTATATTCGCACGTTAATTGTGATTCCTTTGAAATAAAAAATTACTTAACTTAAAAAGAAAAATGGAAATATTTGAGTAAGTTTGGAAAGTGCTGAAAATTTAAGGAATCATGAATGTTAGAGATTCAATTTTCGTTTGAATCTTCTTGACTCTAAGCTTAGCTATGGACAGTTTATGCTTTGCACCAGTCATTGTTGGGTTCATGTTCTTGACTCTTCTTCAGCTCAGCTATGGCAGTCCATAACTCTGTTGCTGCATGGGAAGGTCCTTCCAACGATGGTACGCCAAAGCACCCTTCTCTCAGAAAAAGTGTTAGAAACGTCATAAATCTATTGCATTTATGCCAATTTAGTGCTAAATCTTTTAATGGTACCAATTGACTCATAAAATTTTTGACTTGGTACCAATTTAATCCTAAACTTTTTAATGGTGACAATTCAATCATAAACCTTTTGAATTAGTGCCAAACTAGTCCTAAAACTTTTGACTTTGTGTCAATTCAATCCTTCCAGCTAATTTTGGCTAAGTCTTGAATTGACACAAATTCAAAAGGTTTAAGACTAAATCGGCATTAGTTTAAGAGGTTTAGGACTAAAATCTAGGACTGAATTGCCACTAAGTCAAAAAGTTTAAAACTGAATTGACATTAACTCAAAAGATTTAGGACTAAATTGGTACGATTAAAAAGTTTAGGACAAATTGGCACCAATACAATAGGTTTAAGAATTTTCTAACACTTTTCCCCATTTTCTCTACCTATCCATTAGGTAAAGGAAATATTTCATTCATGAGAGGGTTCTTTGATTGTGAGGTCGGTTTGTGCCTTATTTTGCTTTAATCTATTGAACGTAGGGAAGGCAATTGATAAAGGAATTGCATACATCCTCTTATTTATTGCACTTGCGATCACATCTCTTTCACTAGCTCCTCTTACGTGTGACTTTCATTCGATCTGGCTATCCCAGTTGATTCTTTGATTGATTTCTTCCCCTGCGATGGATGGACCTCCATTAGGTTGAATTCGCAGCATGTTGTGACTAATTTTTGGGGTGTTCTATATGTCCTTGTAATTAAAGTCATGTCTGTGAGAAAATAAATTCTCCAGCCAATTTTTGCTAATTCCATATTGCAGTATCATAATTGGGCTTCTGGGCCTTTTCAAGCCCTCTCGAATCTTGTTTGTTCACATGCTTGTGTAAATTGTAATTGAGCTTGTCCCTAAAGTAGTGGAAAGTTTTATTATGAAAAAAAAAGGCTTTGGATTGAGGATGAGCATCCGTGGGGGTTGAATGATTTGAGTGGATAGTTATTAGAAGTGGAGGAAATTGAGGGAAAATGAAATGAAAAGAAAATCACTTTGTACACAAATACAAATTGTCACCGAACATTAACCCAGTGTGCAAAATAACTTTTCTATCTGACATCCAATTTAATGACCGTAAATAATTACACAAACAGTCCTAAACAAATTCACGATATTGAATTTTTTAAAAGGAATTTTGAGGACAAAAATTGAACTTTGACCGTGTATAACTTTTTCATTCAATGTCCAATTCACTTGATTTTTGCTCCTATAGAAAGCTCATTAGTTGAACTTTCAATATTTAGAGATACTAATAATGATCGTAATCCATCACCAATTACACTCGAATCACACAAGAATTGCATGCAAATCGCACGTGGATTGCACGTGCAATGAACAAGGAATTTATGGATGGACTATGATGTCTCCATGATGATCATAATCACCTAAATCTCCTAGAATTAGTGCAAGGGCATTTGAAATAATTTTAACATCAAGTTGCCCAAGCATTGTCCAAATAATTGGTTCATGCAGTTCCACAGTCATTCTCATTGTTTTCTCAACTCTAGGCCATGCAATTACGACTTTGACGATGGCTAATAATAGTAGAGAGGCAACGCAGCAGTATTTCTGACCATTTCATCAACCAATCCATTTTCACTTCTCAAGGTGCAGGTTTGAGCGTCTAAGTAGAGGCTTGAGAGAAACGGGGAGTGGAGATAGCTCAGAGGAAGAGGAGGAAACTCGGGAAAAAGAAAGAAAGCATTGCCCTTTTGGAGGTGGAACACGTACGCGCCTCCTCAGCCTTGACATTGCCAGTCTATTGTTGGAAATATCTATGATGCATGGCAAGAATTATGTCCAGCGATGTCACTGAGGCACACAACACACAAGACACAATAAAGAACTCCATATGCATAAAAGCAACAGCAAATAAACCTCTAGAATGCTTAGCCTCGCACCACATGGACAGTCATCCATCTTGGACTCTTCCCTTTTATTCATTAATCCTCTTCCTCTTAATTAATCATGCACTTATGCGGAGATGTTAAATTCACCTTGAGAAGCTGCAATATAGATGAAGATAGTAGAATTAATTTAAAAACCGAAAAAAAAAAAAAAAAGGAACCTTCCTCACTGGAAGGTAGGGGTGCTCGTATATTGACTACCATTCTCAAAGGTCTGAACAGCTTTAGCAGCCACCATATTATTCCTCCTGAGGCAAAGCAGCCCAAGACTATCAACACTATCTTCTAGGGTTCTCCCAATCCATTTCCACTTCTCTTTTTGCTTCTCGAGGTGCAGATTTGAGCATTTAAGTAGAGGCTTGAGAGAAGTGGATAGTGGAGGCATTTTAGAAGGAGAGGAAACATGGGAAAAAGAAAGAAAGCATTGTCTACCAAAGGCCTTCTAAAGGTGGAACACATAGGCGCCTTCTCAGCCTTGACATCGCAAAAGCTACTTTCAGTTCTTCTTAATACTATTTTATCGTTTGATTTCCAGGAAAATCCCATTAATGCAGTTACTTAAACTAATCACTTGACATTAAAATTATTTAAAATGCAATTACATAAATTCTGGGAGATTTAGGTGATTATGATTATTGAGATATCATTGTCCATTAGAAAATTATATGTTTATTGCATGTGCAATCCATGTGCAATCCCTATGCAATTCACGAGCAATTGATGATGGATTACGATCATCATTATTATTTCTAAATAATGAAAGTTCGACTAATGAGCTTTCTATAGGAGCAAAACCGAGCGAATTGGACATCGAACAGACAAGTTATATACACAATCAAAATTTAGTTTTTTTTTTGTCTAAATTTTTTATAAAGTTATCGATGTCATGAATTTGTATGGGAGCATTTGTTACAATCAATTGAGTTGGACGTCAGGTGAAAATTTTATTTTGCATATTGGGTCAATGTTTGGCAACAATTTGAGTACAAAATGGTTTTCTTTTCTTTTCTGTTCTCCTCAATTTCCTCCACTTCTAGTAACTGTCTACTCAAATCACTCAAGCCCACATACACTCATCCTCAATCCAAAGCCTATTTGAGAAGCACTTAGTAGTGTCTTTTCTCAAGTGAAAATGGGCTCGTGGGATGACCGGTTATTAGGAGTTTTGTCTTATAGAGGATCGTATTGTTAGGAACACGGATTTTTGAAGAGGATAAATAAAGAAGAAAAAAATGGATTTTAGAATTCCAAAATTAAAAAGTTAAAAAACCATAGTACTACATTAAGCAATCTCTCCACTATATATTAATATCAACATTACAAGTTTAAGCCATACAATTAAAAAAAACATATATAGTTATTATGGAAATTGTAGATTGTTGTCGAAATGCCTTTGAGCTCAGTGGCGATCGAGATGTAGCTATGGCCACAATAAGGCGTGCCACTTTAATCACCTAACTTTAGGCTGCCGAAGCCCTATTTCTCATGTTGGCTATCGCTAGGGTAGAGGAGAAAGCTTTGGTCAACAAACCTTCAGTGAATGCCTCCTCCCCAACTACACCATTGGCGTAGGCTCGGGCAATGGAGGAGATGATAAATTCGAGAATACACAATGCAACAACGATTGGAAAGCCGATGGCCGTGAGAAAGATTAAAGCAAGGTATAGGAAATCGATGAAAGATTAGAGGTGAAATTAACCGCTCTCCGCAGTGGTGGAAGATTAATTAGGAGGAAGAGTGAATAATGAATAAAAGCAAAGCATCCAGGATGACTCCCCACATGGAGCAAAAGGCAGAACTAAGCTTTCCGTAGGTGTTCAAAATACCACACCAATTGAAAAGTTCAAAGACAAGCATCGTCAAAGTTGCAATTGCCGTCCTTGAGTTGAGAAAATAACGAGAATGGCTATGGGACGGCATGAACCAAGTATTTGGCCAATGCTTGGGCAACTTGATATTGAAATTATTTCAAATGCAATTGTGTAAATTCTAGGAGATTTAGGCAATTATGATCGTCATTGAGATATCATTGTCCATTAGAAAATTGCACGTGCAATCCACGTGCCATTTAGGTGCAATTCACGTGCAATCGGTGATCCATCACAATCATTATTAGTATTTCTAAACATCGAAAGTTCAACTAAGCTTTCTACAAGAGCAAAAATCGAGTGAACTGTATGGGCAGTTGTTCATCCTGGACTTTGCTTTTTCATTCATTAATCATCTTCCTCTTAATTAATCATGCACTTTGCAAAGATGTTAAATTCACCTTAAGAAGCTACAATACAAATGAAGACAGTAGAATTAATCTAAAAACCCAAAAAGAAAAAAGAAAAAAAAAAAGGAACTCAGAACGAGAATATAATAAATCACGAACCTTCTTCACTGGAAGGAGGGGTGCCCATATATTGACCACTACTCTCGAAGGTCTGAACAGCTTTGGAAGTGTTAACGTTCTACTTGTAGTCAAAACAACAACATTCGAGTCCTTGCAAAGTTCAATTTCATTCATTATTTTTCAATACAAACTTGTCCATCAATTTGCACAAAACACGATAAAGAAATCAATATACATAAAATCAACGGCAAAAAAACTTCTGGAATGCCGAGTCTTGCACCACGTCGACTCTTCCCGTTTATTCATTAATCCTCCTCTTCCTCTTAATTAATCATGCACTTCTGCGGAGATGTTCAATTTGCCTCTAGAAGTTGCAATGCAAATGAAGACAGTAGAATTAATTTTAAATCCCAAAAAGAAAAAAAGAAAAAAGAGAGAGAACTCAGAACAAGAATATCACTTGCTGGATGGCAGGGGTGCTCGTATATTGAGCACCACTCTCGAAGGTTTGAGCAGCTTTGGCAGCCACCCCAAAATTCCTCTTGATGCAGAGCAGCCCAGGACGATCAACACTATCTTTTAGGGCGTAGGTATACCTGACCATTCCTTCTCCCAATCCATTTACACTTCTCTTTTCGCTTCTCAAGATGTAGGTCTGAGCATTTAAGTAGAGGCTCGAGAGAAGCGAGTGGTGGAGGCAATTTCGAAGAAAAGGAGGAAACGCGGGAAAAAGAAAGAAAGCAATGCATACCGAAGGTCTTTTGGAGGTGGAACACGTAGGCGCCTCTTATGTGGAAGATAATACCGATTCTATAGATAACCTCTAATCTTTCAATTTTTTTGAATGAAAAACAATTCTTTTGTGCAACATCGATGGACTAGTTTGTATTGAAGAATAATGAATGAAATTGAACTTTGCAATGACTCGAACGCTGTTGTTTTGACTACAAGTAGAACGTTAGCACTTCCAAAGCTGTTCAGACCTTCGAGAGTAGTGGTCAATATATGGGCACCCCTACCTTCCAGTGAAGAAGGTTCGTGATTTATTATATTCTCGTTCTGAGTTCCTTTTTTTTTTCGGTTTTTAGATTAATTCTATTATCTTCGTTTGTATTGTAGCTTCTTAAGGTGAATTTAACATCTTTGCAGAAGTGCATGATTAATTAAGAGGAAGAGGATTGATGAATGAAAGGGCAAAGTCCAGAATGGATGACTGCCCATACAGTTCGCTTGATTTTTGCTCTTGTAGAAAGCTCATTAGTTGAACTTTCTATGTTTAGAAATACTAATAATGATTGTGACGGATCACCAATTGCACATGAATTGCACCTAAATGGCACGTGGATTGCACGTGCAATTTTCTAATGGACAATGATATCTCAATGACGATCATAATTGCCTAAATCTCCTAGAATTTACACAATTGCATTTGAAATAATTTCAATATCAAGTTGCCCAAGCATTGGCCAAATACTTGGTTCATGCCGTCCCATAGCCATTCTCGTTATTTTCTCAACTCAAGGACGGCAATTGCAACTTTGACGATGCTTGTCTTTGAACTTTTCGATTGGTGTGGTATTTTGAACACCTACGGAATGTTTAGTTCTGCCTTTTGCTCCGTGTGGGGAGTCATCCTGAAGTTGAGAGTGCTCAAAAGCGATTGTGTAAATTTTGGGAGATTTAGGCAATTATGATCGTCATTGAGATATCATTGTCCATTAGAAAATTGCATGTGCAATCCACATGCCATTTAGGTGCAATTCCCGTGCAATTCACGTGCAATCGGTGATCCCCTCCGAGAGTGGTGCTCAATATACGAGCACCACAGCCATCCGGCAAGGAAGGTTCGTTCTGAGTTCTCTCTCCCTTTTTCTTTTTTCTTTTTTGGATTTGAAAATTAATTGTACTGTCTTCATCTGTATTGCAGGTTCTCGAGGCGAACTGAACATCTCCGCACAAGTGCACGACTAATCAAGCTTTGGGTGCCTCGATAGTATCTGGACAATCAATGTAAGCTCCCCTGTTCTGCCCTGATTTGGCGGCGAGAAACAGGGGAAGCAATAACGTCCTTTATTGTCTTCTTTTTTATCCCTGGACATTAATGAAAGTCGTCTTCTTTTTTTATTAACCCTATTTAACCTTTATTGTCTTCTTCTTTTTTCCCTAATCGAAGGGAATGGATGACTCCAAATGTTCCCGCATAAAAAGAATTTCCTCGGTCCTTGAAACGTGTTTCTAAATGAAGGGAATGGAAGACTCCAAATGTCTATGCGGTTATGAAGTAAAACTGATACGATCGTTCTTCTCTTCCTCCTCTCTGCTTCCGCTGCACTCTCTCTTTCGCCGCCCCCTCTCACTCCCACCGAGCGGAGGCAGAGCCACGTGGTGGTCCGTCGGACAAGCCACCGCGCCCTCATCCAAGCAACGAACCACTGCACCCAACAGACGAACTTTGCGACCGCGGCACCATGGAGAATCTTGACTTCAAAACAGAGGAGGAAGTGCCGCTTCTCTTGTATATACGCACAAACAAGCCATCACATACAAGAGCTTAACAGCATGAGCTGGTGGGGGGAAGACATGCTACCAATTTATCGATAGGTTCTCTTGGAAGCTACAAATGCATTAATTGCTCGACTCATCATAAGGAGTTACTTATTAGGTTCTTTCTACTGGACTTGGTGACATTGTGGATGCTTCTTTAATATGATTGGTGTCGTTCTTCTTTTGGTGACTGAAACAGTTTTCATCCACGAGGGCCTGTCCATACAGTCGAAAAGCTAGAACCCTACTTTCCATTTATAGGTGAATAAGTCGGTGGATGATGCTTTGTGGCCCTAATTTGGTAGAAATCACAAGCACATTGTTTGTGCAAATACACTCATACACTCAGGCCATATGTGATAGTTCATTATATTCTTATAATGCAAGGAGCTCTAAAACTCGGACGCAACGCCCTGAATGTACACTTTTATGGGCCCCATTATCAGTTGTGAGACAGTTTTACACTTTCAAGTAAGGTCAAGATCAAGTCGAGTATCCAATTGTATATTTTTATGTCCCCCATTACTTCATATGGGGGACTCAGCGACTAAGATGGAGGAAGCTCACATATTCTATGCAAGAGCAAGAATATTTCAAAGGTTTAGGGATTTTATTTTATTTTCAACCTAAACATTAGGCTTTCAAGACGTGGGTTTAGTGTCGATCTTGCCTCGTTAAGCAAGGTTTTAGCATGTAAGAAATAGTTTTGAAACCCTTGTTAGGTCATTTGACTACTCAAGCGTACCCAAACAGAATGAATTTTGGGCCTCACCCATAGTGAGATGTGTGGTGTTACCGCCCCTCAACTTGGAAGAAATTCTACAGGAAACAGATGAAGAAGAAAAGAAGTCGGAAGAAAGATTTCAAAAATTGGCCTATTTGAGACCCTAATGCAAATTGAATGGGTCTAAAACCACATGAAATGTTTGAAGGCCCCAGTGCAGGTTCGAAATGCATGATTCACTTGTCTTGAGCAACCTGAGCCGCGATCTTGACCTCTTTCGGAAAATGGGCCTTGCGTCAAATAAGAAATATAGAGCCTATGGAGTTCTCATGCAGCTCTAAGGCTTCTGCATTAGAAGGCCCAATTACACCTCATCAATTCGGCATATGCCCTGAAAATGGGCCTTGTGTCTGCTAACGTTAAAATCACACCTCGTCAATCAGAGACAGTTGGCTCAAATTAAGCACCACTCCTAGATATATTTCTTTCTTCATTCAAAATAAAAGAGTAGGTCGTGACAAGCACGCGTTAAAATTTGCTGCACAACTGCAATGAAACGCATTGCTAATTTGTTTGATCCGGCACCTAATTGTTTCAGATGATTATCTTTTACCTCTGGTGTCTACCACGGCCACATGACCATCACCGACATGATGATTACACTCTCTTCCTTTGTCTAATAGTGGCAATACTTCTTGTTTCGAGGGACAATAGTAACAACGGAATAACCCCCGGTGAGGTTCAATTTCAGGCCCATCTAGCTCACGAGACTTCTTTTTTACGTTCCATAATTCTTTTTGATTGACAGAAAAAATAAAAAAAGATGCCTTACGTACAGCATCCCGAGCAACCTTTCGGCCACAAAAAGATCATTTAGTTGGAGTTTGGCAGAATTACCCAAAAAGTCGTTTCACTTCTAAATTTCCTTTTAGCCAATTCAGTTTTAAATTTCTTGTGATTGTTTCTAGTGGTGACCCTTACAAACATTTAGGCCATTAAGAACAAAAAAACGAAATCCAACACCGCACAAGATATAGTATTGGGAGAAAATCCACTCCTAATCAAGGGCAGTTGGCTCAAATTAAGCACTACCTCTAAATATATATTTCTTTCCCTATCTAAAGGAAAAGAGTAAGTCGTGACAAGCATGTGTTAGAATTCGCTGCACAACTATAATGAAATGCATTGCTAATTTGTTTGATATGGCACTTGTTTCGATAGCGACAATTGTCTTTTACCTCTAGGGTCTACCACGGCCACATGACCAACACCAACGTGACTATCACGCTTTTCCTTTGTCTAATAGTGGCAGTACTTCTTGTTTTGAGGGACAATAGTAGCAACGGAATAACCCCTGGTGAGGTTCAATTACGGGACCCATCTAGCTCACGAGACTTCTTTTCTACGTTCCATAATTCATTCTGATTGATAGAAAATAAAAATAATAAAGATCATTTACAATTGAGTTGGGCAGAATTACCAAAACCGTTGTTTCAGTTCTAAATTTTTTTTTACTCGATTCATTTCTAAATTTTTGGCAATTGTGCAAATTCAGTCCATTCGTCGCCAGTCGATGCTGATGTGGCCACCGGTTGACGAACAATTTTTTAATATTTTTTAATCCTTTTTTTCGGATTTTTAATAATTTTTAATTTTAATTTTTCTATTTTCCTTTTACTCTTTTTTTTTTCCCTTCTCTTCTTCCTCCTTGACTTCTTCTCCACCTAGTGGCTAGCAAGGCTCCAATAAGGGCTGGCGCAGGTTGCGCCCTTCGCCCACCCTCTTCGGTAGCCTCGCCATGGCTAGGCCATGGGTGAAGGCGACCTCATTGGCAAGTGGCAAGACCATGGCAGCCTCTACCCAAGCTCACCATGGCCTCATCGGAGCCTCACGTGGCCATTGCGTGGAGAAGAAGCCAAGGAGGAAGAAGAGAGGAAAGAAAAAGAAAAATTAAAAAAAGATTATTAAAAATTTGAAAAAAATAAAATAAAAGTTTTCCAGGCGGCTGGCCAAATTTCATATGGATTGAATTAACACAATTGTAAAAGGTTAAGAACTTAATTGGTAAAAAAAAAATGAATTTAGGACTAAATCGGCATAATTACAATAGGTGTAGGACTTTTATGGCAATTCTCCCGTCGAAGCTTACACCTTTACGAGCATCAACGCTTGCTCGAATACTTGATTAATTCATCTAACCATAGCAATTGCCAACATTGATTTGATGATTATCATGAAGGTGTTACTAAAGTTCTTCTTCTTCTTTTTGGGAAATGATGACTTTTAAATAGATACGGTATTTACTCCGGGACTACGGAACCTCTTTGAGCTAGAGACGTATCGCGGTCGTCTGCATGCTCGGTTTAATTCTTGTGCGACCAGCATGCAATTTTGCGATGGACAATGAAACCTTTTGACTAGTGCAGTATCTTCTCGCACCGATGCACGTGTGAGTTGGAGAAGCTTGTTGCCGCTTCTTCCATCTCCGTAATAACATTTAATCTGGAGCTATGCAAGGAGAACCCGCTCGGCACTTGGTTTGCACAAAACATAGATGAAGACGATCATTAATTGGCTAGCAAACTTAGGGTTGCCATGGAGTATCTTATCCTCTTGTTAACTCTCGTTTTATGTCCGCAGAAAGTTAAATCTCTAAGAACAGTTGCGCCCCACGTAATCGCCGACCCCCAAGATCGAATATGTTCCTTGTTACAGTAGTAACAAATGCGGCATTGAATCGTTATGACAACGACGACAGGATGGTCCCATGGAGCAGCTGGCAAACAGAGCCAACGTTAATGCCTTTCCCTGTCTGATTTGCTAGGGATAATCATAGAATAACAGACCCCATAATGAGGGTCCAATTTCCAGCTTTCCCTTCCGAGGCTTCATCTCTACGTTCCACTATTCATGCTGCTTGAGAAAACATGCTTTAGCATTATGCCCGGCACCTCGACCAACCACCTTTCGGCCACAGAGAGAGAGAGAGAGAGGGCAACCCCTCTTCTTCTTCTTTTTTATCGTTTTCTTTCAGTGGCAGTGGGACGAGGAATAAAAACGGCATCTCCAAGTGCTGGAAACGGCATATTCGATCGAACGACGGTCCCGTGCGGGGCTGTGGGGAGAAAGACGGAAGCTTGAACATTCCGTGGAAGCTTTCGCGTTTCGAAGGAAGGAGGTTGCTTGAGGAGGAGGAAACGCGGCTGGCGTTCTTACTGGTTCTGTGTCAAATCTTGTGTCAAATTCCTTCGTCCATGTTCAACCGGACGGCGTGGCGTGGATTGACATTCTCCTCTCTCCTGAAATAAAGAAGAAGATGATGAAGTAGTAGAAAAAATGACCAAATCCACTATCTTTTGTCCGTTGAATTCAAATACTAGACGAAATCAATAGCAATGGATATACATATATATATGTACGCAACCTTTCAAGTGAGGCCGAATGTGAATCGTGCGACATAGCTCAATTGATTAGAATTACGTGGATGCATCTGCAAAAACGAAACAATTCATCTTCAAACGAGCAAAAAGTAAATAAATAAACCACTTTTTTCAATCACAATAGAATAATGGAAAAAAATCACAAAAACCCTCAAATTTTATCAACTTTTACATATTTACACAAATCTTTTTTTGTGACAAAGAATTCAAAACTTATATGACATATTTACGCAAACCTTTTTTTTGTGACACCGAGAATCCCAAACTTGTACTTATTTAACCTCCAAACTTATATTCATGTAATATATTAACCTTAAAATTTTGGTTTTTTGTGTCAAAAAATAATTTTGGATAACCGTATCATATAAGTACAAGTTTTGAATTTTTAATGTCATAAAAAATTTAGAATAAGCGTGTCCTGCAAGTATAAGTTGAAGATTTTTTTATGGCTTTTATTTTAGAAGAAAATATCCAATAGGAAGATGAATACATTAAATCCATGATGAGGTGGAAAATGGGCCGACCTTTCTGCGATTACAAAAGAAAGAGGACAGAGCAAAAAACAAGAAAAAAAGAAGAAGAGGGAATTGTCTGGAAAAATTAAAGCATTTAATTCACGTGTCTGAGCATGGGAGATATCAACAGATCCATATGATCCGGAAGAGAAAGTTGGGGGCAAAAATCCTTTCTTTGTGGCCGATGCAGGTCCCATTGCTTTCCACTAATTTTCTAAACCTATTTGACTCTGTGGACTGAGCTCACGGACTTTGGTTTTTTCTGTTCCTCTTTTCCATCTTTTTCCTTGATCGTATTCGATTGATTGATTGATTCAATTTGAAAAAATGCGACTTCTATTTTTATAAAATGAAATTATAAATGTATCGATGTAGGACCGTATTTGAAGCTCGCCAAATTAAGAATTGTACAGCTCGTCAAAAAGTGTACCACCTTAAGATCTATTCTTTGCTGATCGGAGCAACTGTTTATTTTTGGAGGTTCGTTGGAGAGAGCGGTGGAAAAGGGATTCGAGAAAAAAGGACAAAGGCGATGGAAAAGGGATTCGAGAAAAAAGAAGAAAGGAAAACTTTAAAAAAATACTCTAGAAAAAAAAGCTCTTTATCACGACTTAAAAAGTGCCAATTCAGTTTCACTTTTTTTTGTGGTCGACAACAAATTCGACAGCCAATAAGCTAAAAATGATTTGAGATTAAATTATCAATTTTAACATCTTATTTAAAACGAGTTTTCTCACTTAAAAAATAACTCCACCTAAAATTTCCCCTTTATCAATTATCTGGCCAAGAGAATATTGACCATTATTCTGACCCAAAAAAAAAAGAATATTGATCATTATCAAATAACGTGATTATTCTTTACTATATTCAACAAAGAACATTTCGGATCAATTTAAAAAGGGTTCGAAGTATTTTCCTTAAAAATAAGCGTTGAAGATTAGACATAACTCCACCCAAAAAAAATTAATAGAATGTCATTGAGATCGGCACGCCCGATCACAATTTTTTTTTTCCCGATGAAGTTGTAAGCGTATAGATTTGTTTTGGTCGTGCCCGACTGCTGACTTAAATACTGAAAAAAGTGACGTCATCAACTCGCCAGCGTATACAGCAAAGCCTGTATATCTATCTATCATTGCAAAAGCCAAGCCACTCTCTCTCTCTCTCTGCGGGAGCACATTGCCAAAAAGCAAACTCTTCCTCGCCCTCCCATGCCTCGCTCCGATGGACATCAGAAGCTGGTGCAAGCGCAACTCCGGCTGCTCCGACGGCGAGGCCGCCCATCTAGGCCGCTCCCCGCGCCGCGGCGGGAGCGGCAGCATGTCCTCGTCGGCCGCCTCGACGCCGCTCCCGCTTCCGGCGCCGCCGCCGGGGGGGCGCGGATCTAGCCTCGCGAAGCAGAGGTGGAGGGAGCTGTGGACGAAGCTCACCAAGGAGAAGGGCAGGATGACGTCGGCGGCGGCGGGCGAGGCCCTCGTCCCCTACGATTTCTACAACTACTCGCAGAACTTCGACCAGGGGATCGCGTGGGACGAGCCCGAGAACGTTTCGAGGTCGTTCTCGGTGAGGTTCGCCGACCCGGACTCCCGGGCCAAGAAAAGAGCGTCGAAATGAAAAAAGTTGGTCGTCGGGATCTTTTTCTGTGTCTGATTTTTTTTTACGTTGATACCGTTTTGGCCGTGAACCTCCTCTCGAAATATTGTAGACGGGACGAGATTCTACGTAGCCTCTCTCTCTCTCTCAATGTTGTAGATACTGAACATGTCATAAAGATCTCTCCTTTGTCCCTCTTACCTGATTGTCTCGGATCTCCGCTCATCGATCCAACCAGCTAAATTCACGTACCCTCCGATTAACGACGCGTATTTGGTATTTGGGTAGGTATATTCACGACGAATCGGTACTCCTTGATCGCCACGAGTGACTAAGAATCGAACCTAAAACCTCGCAAGCATCAGGAATCAGAACGGAACAAGAGCAGAGATGTAGTGAAAACTGATTCCTTAGAAATTCGACGCGATGTATGCCGTATGACGAATTCTCGATTGATTATCACAAGGTCGTTTCGTCCCGGAAATGAGAGGGCGCGAGGGAAGAAACCGGGAAGAAACCGGAAGAGTCTAATCAGGACATTAGCAGTTTGAAATAGGTACATTGAAAAGCGAATCATATTCTGTAACACGACAGAAAAAGCCAAAGGTCGTGCCAGAGGGAATCCAAAGTCCCAGACAACAAAAAGTTGCAGATAGAAAGCGTAAAAGAATCGGCATAAACCCTTTCGACGCTCAGGATAAGACGACGCCGGTTCATCGTCGCCGGCGTTTGTCAGCCGAGGATGCTGTCATCTAGGCTGCTGAGGTCGCCGGCGAAGCGAGAAGCCGGCGACCCGCGAGCTAGTTTTCGATGTTTAAGCTCGGAAGCTAATCGACCCTGGTGAGCTCAATCGAGTGTTTCTTCCTCAGACGCTCGTGTCTGCCTGCCGTGAGCATGGACAGTTCGAGAGGAGGAGGAGAAAGCTCGAGAGGAGCCGGAAATGGAGCCGTCCTTTTCAAGCAATGACAGGAGTGCTGTTGCCCTCTACAGAAAGCTCGAAAGTTCCAGCTGTTCCGGCCGAAAGAAGACAGAAGAAGAAGAAAGAAGGAAGAAGAAGAAGAGAATGGCGCCCATCTCCTGATGTTGACGGCCCGGGCCCCATGCCGGGCTAAGCACGTCTAATAAAATGGGCCGATATGGGCTGGTCCGTGTCGGGCAGGCCCGGCCTGTTTGAGGGTTCCAGCCCTGCGGAGCGACCCTCTCGTCGCCCCCCTTCCGTCTTCATTCCGACGGCGAGAGAGAGAGAGCGAGACGGAGCGAGAGAGAGACGATGGCCGGCGAGATGGTGATCGACACGGAGAGGGTGCAGCAGTTCGTCGGCGACCTCGAGTCCCAGATGAACGCCCTCTCCGCCTGCACCCGCCTCTTCGCCGCCGTCTCCGACCGCCTCCAATCCTTCCGGCGCTCCCTCGACGACAAGTCCCGCGCCGTCGAATCCGACCTCCAGTCCCTCGCCTCCTCCTCCCTCCGGGCCATGGATTCCCTCTCCCGCCGCGAGGCCTCCCTCCCGGACCGCGAGTCCTCCGCCACCGCGCTCGTCGAGGAGCGCAAGGCCGCCGCACTCGCCGACCTCGGCGGGCCCGGCACGGGCGGCTCCCGCGGGTTGGCCGATTCGCTGCGGTCATTCGCACGGAGGATGGACTCGTCGGGGCTGCTGAAATTTCTCGTCTCGAGGAGAAAGGAGTCCGCGTCGCTGCGGGCGGAGATGTCGGCGGCCATCGCGGAGGCGGTCGATCCGCCGCGGCTCGTGCTGGATGCGGTGGAGGAATTCCTGGAGAACAAATCGGCGAAAGTCGGAGTGGCCGATAAGCGGTGGGCATGCGGGCTGTTGGTGCAGGCCCTGTTTCCGGAAGTCAAGAGGGCGGACCCACGACGGCCCGAGTATGCCCGTAGTGTGGTGGAGAGAGCTGCCACACTGCTCGACGTGTGGAGGAAGCAAGTGGAGTGCGTTACCGGAGCCGCCGGTGCAGGAGAAGAAAGTGACGGAGCGATTGGGCCCGCGGAGGCAGTGATGATCCTTCAAATGGTGGTGGCTTTTGGGCTGAAATCGAGGTTTGACGAACCTTTCTTGAGGAAGCTGGTGGTGAATTTCGCCCGGAGAAGAGACTTAGCTAAACTCGCAGTTGCTCTGGACTTCGGGGAACAATTAGCAGGTACGATGTGCTCATAGATTTGCAAGATTACTTCGGAATTAATGTTTTTCTTGGCAAATGCATGCAATTGCTGAAGTGAAATTCGAAGGAAATGGTAGAATGCTAGTTCTTGATGCGTTCCAATATGTAGTGATGTCTGTTTTTTGAGACATAAGTATATAAGTATATTGGTGAGTTCGGGTCTTTCTGGATTGCTATGGAAATGGAGACAAATGATAGATCTTCATGTTTAATCGAGTCCTTTTAGCTAAAGGATATGCCAAAAACACTAAAAATGCATGCTTTTCTCAGAATTGTAAGACATCATACAGAGTGTAGTTCTTTGAATGACAATCCTTTGGGAAGCCTGTTTGATCTCCCCATATTAGAAGCTGTCTGCTCAATATCTCCTCTATGCTCTCTGACTTCAGAGCTATACCTTTAGCTCATCACCATGAGAGCATGAGTGAATGCCGGTGAATCTTGAATCTGTTATGCTTTTAGCAAGAAGCCAAAGCTTAGGTTTTTCTCTGTTTCTTGGAATTGGGAATGCTCATACTTGCAGTCTTCTGCTGGTGGATTGTTGCTATGACATCTCAGAATAGTGCCCATAATAGGCTATTGTTAGCATTGCCTCTTACCTGACCCTTTTTATCTTACTAGATATCCGGTCTTTCGTTATGGTGAATAAGTGCTGTGCAGTTGAATTAGCAGGCCACTCGATATTTCGTAAAACTCGTAGAGTAGAAAGATTAGCTCTTCCTTCCTAGGCCGCAAATCAAATAATGGACTAAAGAACAGTTGTAAGGTAGTTGATTTTCTTACTGGTTAGAGTAAGGCTGCATTGATTGAATAGATGACTAAGGATTAGAAGTGATTGCAATTGAATCTGAATACCAGATATTCTGGGTTTTGGCAGTGAATGAAATAGAATAGATAATTGCTCTGTTAGGAGCTCATCTTATAGAAGTAACGGTGTAACGGTGTAGGATAGAAGACTGTTTTAGTTGCCAGTGCCACTGCTTGAGAAGAAGCTACACAATTTGTAAGTAAAGACTTCCTTCGGATGACGTGCTAATCTGTTGGACAATTAATGTTGTGAGAATGGAAATACCATGTCAGGGTTGGCCTCCTACTCCCTTATGTCTTGTAGGAATAGCATGGACATAAAGAGTAGAAGGGGAAGAGGAAGGCTGAGATGGTCGACATGAATACGAGTTCCAAGCACTTTCCCATTGCATAGGCCTAAAGATTTTCAAATGGAATTTTGGGCCAAAGCTTGAAATTTCTAGTGCATTTCAATTCCATGACATTGGATAGTAAATCCATCATGTTTGTGCTTGGAAACTATGCCTTTAAATGCTTCATTTGTGCTCAGAAGTATCTCTTGGTAATACTGTGCTGAGTTAGTCATTTCTGGCGATGTGCAGACATTATTGAAGAACTGGTGAAGAATGGTAAGGAGGTAGAGGCTGTCTATTTTGCTGCCGAGTCGGGCATGACCGACAGATTTCCTCCGGCTTCGCTTCTGAAGTCGTACCTGGGTAACGCCAAGAAGAACGCTCAAAATGCATTGAAGAGCAGCACTAACGGTGTGATCTCCGCGGTGGGTTTAACCTCTTGATCTTCTCTCTTCCCTATCGCACCAATCCCTGCAACCAGAAATTTATAAACGAAAGAGGGGAACCGCCTCGATCTTTCATATATTTTTCCTTCTACATGTAAATTCTGTTCTTGATGTTCACTTTTTTCACCTGGGGTGGCTTGATGTTTCAGGAGGAGGCTAGTACTATCGAATTGAGCGCGATCAAGGCAGTCGTCAAGTGCGTCGAAGACCAGAAACTCGAGCCGATCTTCCCCATCGACAGCTTAAAGAAGAGAGCCGCCATCCTGGAGAAAGCCAAGGCGGAAAAAAAGAAGAACTCGTCTTCCGGCAGCAAGCCTTCCAATAAACGAGCCCACGGAGCTGGCAGCGGCCGTGGGGGCGGGCAACCTTTTTCCCACCCGGCCAAGGCAGCGAAATACACTAATTCCGGCCCGTCGTTCAGCCGGAGGAACTCGGTTCCACTTGCACACCTCAGCTCTGCCGTGAGATATTCCGCCCCCTACAGCTATCCTGGCCCGGGTGCTTATGAAGTTCCGAGCGCGTCTGCGTATGCGCCGGCTTATGGGAGGACCGACGCGTCGGCTTACGGGAGGGCCCACAGTCCAGCCGAAGCTCAAATGGCCATCCCTCAAGAGTACTCCCCCACCTATTCACCCATCGTCCAGAGAGTAGCCTATTCGCCCATCGTGGACACCAGTGGCCACGGCACAAGCTCATATCGTGCGGGCCCATACATTCCGCCGCCGGCGATGAATCCGGGTCAGCGCAATCACGATGCGCATCAGTATTCGTCGTCTTACGGGCAGCAGTAGCTAGCTAGATCACGAAATGATCGGCCTTCCGGCCAAACTTTTTTTCTTTTTTTTATGCTCTGTCCTGTTGTCATGATTTATCTATGTGCTGATCCATGTTTTTAAGTTCGTCGCTAATCCCATGGTTTTAAGTTCTTCCCTGATCGAATGCGGGTAATGTTTGCATGGTTGGGTCTTGATTTCTGGTCAATATCCCTTTTTTTAACCCTCAAACGGAGGCAGGCAAGATCGAGTTTCCGTGATTTCTGCCATCATTGCTTCTGGTGAATTTAAGCCGTCGGGCAAAATTAATCAGGCTTGATCGAAAGGAAGATGAAGAGGATTTACCAAAACTACGAAGTCGGCATGCATTCATGGTTTCCATCCAAATACGCTCAACATAAGAAAACCCAAAAAATAAGAAGAAAAAGAAGATATTTAAACAGAAAGATCAAGATCCATTTACATTTCTACAATCTTCTCCAGACACCTCAAAGAACGACCGACTCGGTTGATTATTTAATCTCATATTCCTCCGCGATCGTACGAAAGAGATCGTAAACCCCGCAGCGTCCTCGGATGATCACTTGCCGATCTTGCCCCGGAGCTTGACGCCGAGAACCCGCTCCATCTTGGCAAGCACAGCCTGGTTGGGCACCGCCTTGCCGTTCTCGTACTCCTGCACCACCTTGGGCGGCTCGTTGATCTGCTTGGCCAGCTCAGCCTGGCTCATCTTCTTGTCCAGCCGCGCCCTCTGGATGGCCTGCCGCACATCGGCGGGAACCTTCTCGAGCGCCGCGGGCTCCGCGGCCTCGTCCAGTTTCCGGGCGTTCGCGGCCGCGGCGGACGAGGAGGAGGCCTTCTTGTTGGAGCCGGCGTCGAACTTCCTGATGGTCTGGACGGGGGCGCCGGAGCGGAGGGCCTGGTTGACGGCCTTGGGGTCGCGGAGGTCCTGCGACTTGGGCTTCGACTTGTGGAGGACGACGGTGTCCCAGTCCTGCTTGATGGCTCCCGGGAATCGGCTCGGCATGGCGAGTATGACGGCGGCGACGACGGAGGCGATGGGAGATATATAGTCGAGAGAGATGCTGCCAAAGAGAATGATTATGACAACGACGAAGGCGGAGGAGGTGGTGGGAGTTGTATTTATGGTGGAATTGAGTATCTGGAAACTTCCTTTTCCTTTGAAAAAAGAGAATAAAGAAAAAGGAAAAGGAAATGAGCTTTATCCTGGAAGGTTCTAGGGGAAAATGGAGAATCCAGGTGCCATCATTTCTGCCTTGAAGCCCACGGTGTACTCCATCATGTTTTTACTTGAACCCCAAGTCCAATGCTATATTTGAATATATATTTTGAATGAGGTTTTCTTTTAATGCCTAAAAAATTTCAAATTAATATATTTATGACAAATTTACTTAAATAAATTTTTTTACACCAAAAAAGTCAAACCGATACATATGACAAATTTATCTTAAATGACCACAAATTTTTTTCTCTCAAACCGATACATATATGAAAAAGAGTATTAATCCCTTTTTTTGTCTGTTTTATGTATGTCAAATCTTGTCTTCACATACTAAATAACACTTTACTCAACCCGATATATTCTCCCCAGAAGTAATGATATTCTAATTTTTCTTCATGGCAGCTAATGCAAGGGGGCGTGAATAAGCTCATTGCTTGAAGTTAAAGGTGTCAAAATGTGTAAAAAACCCATATTATGACTTATTTTTAGTTAAACGAGTCAAATATGGATAAAATGAAAATTAAATATGGGTCACATATGAGTCTTGAAAAGTTAAGCAAAAATAAAAATGAGTCTTAATATGGGTCAAATATAGGTTAAGTGGATTCCTTAATAACCCACTTTGAACCCATGGTCCAAGGCTCTCCTCCTCTCTCTTCTTCCATCCCTTGCGTCCTTGACCTCTATTACCCAATCTCGCCTCCATGCTACCATCACCATCATTGATCTCAAGCTCGCCATCGTCAGCCGAAGTTAGGTCAGGCTCTAGCAGGCGAGCTACAAGCTCGCCATCCTTAGCCGAGCTCTGACTCGCTTGGATTTGAGCAAACAATCTCTAAGGTCATTGGCCAAAGCGCAGCCTGAATTTAGGCAAGCAAGCCTCGAGCTTGACTGCCGAAGCTTGGCCTAGATCTAGGTAGGCAAGCCACGAGCTCGCTAACCTTGGCTGAGCTCCGACTTGCTTGGGTCTGGGCAAGCAAAGCCCTGAGCTCGCTGCCCTTCGACGCCACAACAAAGCTCAACCAACGCCGGTGAGCTCGAGGTCACCTACTTACTTGAATTAACTTAGCCTTGAGTTCGCTGGCCCAAGTCGAGCTAGGGCTTGTCGGCCTAAATCTTGATCAATTGCCGTTGGGTGATGCCAGCAAAGGAAAAGGGGAAGAAGAAGGAAGGAAAAAATTTAAAATTTTAAATTTTAAATTCGATTTTCTTAAAATGTTATTTTCCAAAAAATATTTCAATTACTATTTTTTATTATTTACTTTACTTTATAAATTTAATGTGAAATTTTTATTCAAATAACTTATTTGTGAAAAGTTTAAAGTAAATTAAATGGGTAGGAGTAGATTTTCTTAAATTAAGCTAACTGTGTTGATAATATGAGTCGGGTCGGATATAAATCGGATCGAGTATGAGTCGTCAAATTTATATTGTATGAAAATGGATCAATATGGATCGAATCATTTTCGATCCAATCCAAATCCAACCTGATCCATCCATTTGACACATCTACTTGAAGTCAAGCACAATCGATGCGTAACTGGCCAAGGGCCGAGCGCTGTGCTCACTACCAATTCTAAAGGGGCTGGCTCCGGGAACCAAAAGACCAAAAGTGACCCTTTACGATGGGCTTCATAAATGCCCGTCATAAATGCCCGGCCTATTAAGTATTGTTATGTCGTCAATAAATCCATTTACACCTTTTCCCTATTTCCAGGGCCTAAGCAATGACTCACAAATGCATATGTCACGAACACTCTTAAAACGAGAAAAGATTTTAATTTTCTATTACTTATGAGGTCATACAAATGAAAGGCAGAAGTATATACAAATAACAACCGCTGAAACAATAAATCTGTCATTAATCTTAACCAATGGAGATTCTTTCTCCTCATCTACCAAATATTACTCTAGAGTAATAAATAATTCACCTGCTGTCCTTAAAAATATTCTAGAGTACACAAGAAAAGCTCGCCCGATCTTATCCTTCGTCCTTCATACGTTGAAAATCCATAGACCTAATCTTGTGACATCGGCAAGTATTTGCTTCTTGAATTGCCAAAAGCTTCCAAGGGTTCGCTACTTGCTTTATTCTCTTGTAGTCCCTTCCATCGAAACAAATACTCTTGCCTTGGCACCATACTACTTACGCATGACTCGATCCACCTTGGAAATCAACTTCATGGTCCATTGGTTTTCAACGCACAAAGGATTGAGGAAGATCCTGATCAAGGAGAGTCGCAACAAGCACCTCTCGGAGTAACCTTGTATGATGGCGAAGTTGAGTTCATCATGGCAGATCGAGAAGCGACATTGTGTGCTAAAGTGAGAGTATTGATCTAATGGAAAGTAAGTTGGAAACCGCTCTTTGGCAATTAAAGAAGCAAATTGATGCCTTTCATGCTGAAGATGTGACAAGGAAATCACCAGATTAGATGGGGAGGCATGCCAAGGTCCAGAGGTTTACGACATACAAGGATTGAGAATGATCCAAGAAGACCCAGCGAGAGATGCTCTTAGGAATACTCTAGAGTACACAAAAAAAGCTCACCCAGTTTTCTTAGATCATCCTCGGCCCTTCGTACATTGAAAACATTTAGAGCATGATACATACATGTTTATTGAAGTTGTGGTCTGACCTGAAAAAAGAGTGCTACTCATTTGAGACATTATATACTCCAACATGCTAGAGGAGACGAAAATCCTTCACTTCAGGTTGATGAGGAACAGGGCTGAATCACATCATGTTCTATAATGAACTTCCACATCTCTTGCCATTGTTTCACTGAAGTGATCGGTTGCCACCCACAAGCACATCATGTTCTTTGATGAACATCCACATATCTTGCCATTGTTTCACTGAAGTGATCGACCACCGCCCACGAGCAGATATGCCAAAATGATGAAGCTGTAGTTCCCAAATGTACTTTCTCCTGAAGGTGTTGCTTCCCTGCAACCGGTCTATATGCATCGCCTATTAGGACTCAGGTTTGCTTGCTTATTTCATTTCACTTGTCAGGGGAACCTAAACAAGGTGTAATCAAAGCAACACACTGTTACAAAGCTCTGAAATATACAACATAAACATTCCTAACCGATGACAAATGCATTACATGCTACTTTCTCCTGAAGGTGTTGCTTGCCTGCAACTGGTCTATATGCATTGCCTATTAGGACTCAGGTTTGCTTGCTTATTTCATTTCACTCGTCAGAGGAACCTAAACAAGGTGTAATCAAAGCAACACACTGTTATAAAGCTCTGAAATATGCAACATAGACATTCCTAAATGATGACAAATGCATTACAAGTTTCAGTAAATACAGATTCCCCACTGTTGTCAACTATTTATGGCCAAGTGCATCAGCCAGAGGGCGCGCCAATCTCCTTCATGCTTAAAAAAGCGTCCTAACTCTGTATGTTCTCAGCATTATCCTATCCCAAGCACCAGAGACCAACGTAGTTCCCCAAAACTGTCACCTTCACAGGCTCAATGGTGCATCCGTTACCCTCAAAGGGATTTCTAATGTTCTCCAAATCCAAAATATAAACTCAACCACGCAATATATAAGGAATAACTAAAACCCAGCAAGTCCATAACTCACTAAAATATACTGATGGGAATACAACCCAACCCAACAGCACTGCACTAAAAATCAACACCTCAGGCCTAAAAATCAATACAACCTCAAGTTATCAGCAAATGATATAGTAAGGTGTATTTCTAACCCTGATAAATTCTACTTCTTAATTTCACCAGATTCGAGGAATGTTCCCAAAGTAGTACATGTACCACCGTTTGTTTGGCTTTGTTATAAGTTTAAACATAAGAAGATGAGACATGTATGTAGTCGAAATTTCTAACACGAAATTCATTTTAATAAAGGTAAGCAACATGATTTGCATAATAATTTCGGATCAGAAAACTTTTAAGCTGCACAATGCGTTGTTGGCAAATCAGTTAGAGCCTAAAGACTGCAATGAAACTAGAAGAATTTCATCCAGCAATAAGTCCTCCAGAGAATCAGATAAATCTCTGTTTTATTGTCTCATATATAATCTCGCCTAGGATTGCAAATCTTGACTATTGTATCGACCATGAAAAATTATATCAAAAGGACTAAGTGATGCTAGCAATAGCAATAGCAGCTAGGCAATCATAGGCAATCAAAGAAGCAGGAGGAAAGAACATTAAGATGCATATAGCATCTAACGTATTGAACTACTACAGAGATTTATATGCACGACACAACTAAGTTGAAGTATCTCAACTAAAGGCTCTTTCCAAGTGATTTTAAACCTCATGAACTTTCTTATATATCTAAGTTCGGGAAAGTACTGGATATCATGGTTAAAATAGGACACAGATACTCTCAGGGAAACATGTTCTCGACAATTGGATACTTATCCTCTGTTAAATATAATCAGAAATATTTGCAGTCAAGTAATTTGATAGTTCATAAGGTCAAGCTTATGCATAGGGGAAGCTTGATGAAGGTTTGACATTACTAATCCCCTTATTGTGAAGGAGATTGGAGGATCCACTTCTAGGAAGTAGCGTGTTCCATGGAACAGTTTTCTATCCATCATCCCCAGTAATAGATGATTCCAAACAAGGATCACAACAGAAATAGTTATTTCCAATCTTCCCCATTTTCCAAGAAAGCCAATAACTACATTTCCCAAGTGCGACTCAAGTAAAAATAACCACAATCAGGCTCCAGGTATATATAAAGCATAGTAAAGTTATTGTATTGAATTAGTGAAAAGGGTGCTAAAAACAGGAAGCAATTCCATTAGTCTATTGGGCAAAGATGCCAACACAAACAAAGATTACATACTCATGACTATTCGCTGCAGATGTCATCATCATCTTCGTCACCATCGTCCATGCTCCCTGCCTGTATTTTTGCAATCTCAGCCTGTGCTCTCTCTAAAATCTCCTCCTTCTGCAAATCCAGTTCCCGCTGAAAATCTGCCCGCATCTTCTTCAACTCCATCATCTGTTCCCTCTTATTACTCTCAATCTTCTCATATAACTCTCCAAACCTCTCTATCGAATCTGCCAAGACCCTCATCCCCTCTCCTCCATCTTCCTTCCTCGGTGGAGGCATATCATCATCCTCTTCCTCATCCCCATCCATCTCCGACTCTGACTCGTCTGGACTATCCCTCATCTCATCAAACGCATTCGACTTATCCAGATAAACCATGGTATCTGCAAAGCAAAACTCTCCCGAATCCACTCCGCAAGCCAACCCGCCATCTTCCATGTTCATACCCATCAGCATATCCATCTTCCTAAAGTGCATCCAGCTCGGAGTAATCCCTGTTCGCTCCAACTTCGTCCTCTCTTTCTTATACTTCTTCTTCAAAGCGTCTAGCTGCTGCCTACAATCTACCTCACTGAATTCAATCCGCGCCCACTCGGACACTTTCTCAGCAATCTCGCTCCAATCCTCGGACCTCACGCTCTACCGACCCAACTGCAGAAACCTCTCTCCCCACACTTCCAGCAACGTGAACTTGGCATAGTCGCTCCAATGAGCTTGATTCGGAAACCCCTCCTCATAATCATGAGCAGGGACCAAATTCTCCTGTCCACGCTTCCTCACATATCCCTGCGCCCCACTACCCCCACCGCTAAAGCTACCATGACCATTCTGATAATCATAGCCGTAACTAGGGTTTTGGCGGATACGATAATTTCCGCCGTCCTCGTCATCGCCGTCGCTGAATCCTCCGCCGCCGCCGTCGAGGCTCCGCACGTTGCGCCTGGCGGCGGGGCTGGGCCGGCCGGGGAGCGTCTGGCCGCGGGAGGCTCTCTTGACGCGCTTGCTGCGGTAAGGGTCCGCCATGGACGAGCTCACGGGGTCGCCATCCGCATCGCCCATCGTTCCAGCGGACAACGCTAGACCCCTGAATCGACTCGACCCAGCAAAACCCAGATGAGGAAAAGGCTTCGATGGCGTCGAAGCGAAGCGAAGCGAGGTCGGATGCTTCGGAGGAGGTTGATGTAGAAACGTCGATGGGTCCTTCTGCGTGATTTCTAGGAGCAAGGGAGGAAGGAGACGGGCGGGGTTTGAAAGAGGCGTCTCCGCCTTTGGACTCTGTTTTTTCTATCTCATTTTCATTTTCACTTTCACTTTTTTTGGAAAAATCCATAGTCGTGGAGAATCGTGTCACTAATTAGATAACGACCACCTAATACACTAGGGTATCTTTTTGGGGTAATACCGAAAATACCTGTCGGGCATATGCTTCCTATATTGTAAATACATAAATCTAATCCACTAAAATGATATACTGATCTTTTTTTTTTATTTTTCGCATAAACTTCCCGAAAAACCCTAGCCTCACACAATCCACACACCCAAAGTTTAACCTTCTCGGCCGCCACCATCTTGAGCAGCCCCGTCAATGTCGGATGTCTCCTTCTCGATTCCATTTCTATGTCCCCCCAAAAAAAGTCATATATCGTTTGCAACTAATTTTGGATCTAACACTGTCGCTATCTTTCTTTCTTTTTTTAACAGGCCGTTGTCAACCTCGACTCTATTTGTAAACAACATTAGTACATTTAACAAGTTTGTAAGCAACTAATAACAATAGTAAGTTAATGGAAAAGTAAATAAATTTATGAAAATACAAATATATGTTGATAACCTACAACGAGTGAGTAACTTAACCAAATAATTGTTGATAAGTCACTCGATCAATGGTTGGTAAAATCATATAACTGTTGATAAATTGAAGGCGTTGATAAAAGAAGATTATTGAAAATTTGTAAAAGACGAGAAGTTCCTTTTTTCGTCAAAGATAAGAAAAGTTGATATTAAAAAAGGGTCAATTCCATAAAAAACCTTCAACTATGGCTTTAGTCCCAAAAATACCCTAAATTTTTTTTTGTCTAGAAAAAAACCCTCAACTTTTACTTTAATCCCAAATCTACCCTCCGTCAAAAATCACCGTGAACTCCTTTGACGTGGCCTCGCCGGCGCCGGAATCAGGCGAGGGCCGCCTCGCCGGCACCGGAATCAAGCGAGGGTCGCCTGGGCGGCCCTCGTCGGCGTCGGGCGAGGGCGGCCCAGGCCTGGGCGACCCTCGCCGACGTCGGGCGAGGGCCGCCTAGGCCTGGGCGACCCTCGCCGACGTCGGGCGAGGGCCACCCAGGCCAGATCNGCCATGGACGAGCTCACGGGGTCGCCATCCGCATCGCCCATCGTTCCAGCGGACAACGCTAGACCCCCGAATCGACTCGACCCAGCAAAACCCAGATGAGGAAAAGGCTTCGATGGCGTCGAAGCGAAGCGAAGCGAGGTCGGATGCTTCGGAGGAGGTTGATGTAGAAACGTCGATGGGTCCTTCTGCGTGATTTCTAGGGTTTATCAGTCGAAGCAAGGGAGGAAGGAGATGGGCGGGGTTTGAAAGAGGCGTCTCCCCCTTTGGACTCTGTTTTTTCTATCTCATTTTCATTTTCACTTTCACTTTTTTTGGAAAAATCCATAGTCGTGGAGAATCGTGTCACTAATTAGATAACGACCACCTAATACACTAGGGTATCTTTTTGGGGTAATACCGAAAATACCTGTCGGGCATATGCTTCCTATATTGTAAATACATAAATCTAATCCACTAAAATGATATACTTATCTTTTTTTTATTTTTCGCATAAACTTCCCGAAAAACCCTAGCCTCACACAATCCACACACCCAAAGTTTAACCTTCTCGGCCGCCGCCCTCCCTCGCCGCCCGCCACCATCTCGAGCAGCCCCGTCAATGCCGGATGTCTCCTTCTCGACTCCATTTCTATGTCCCCCAAAAAAAAGTCATATATCGTCTGCAACTAATTTTGGATCTAATACCGTCGCTATCTTCTTCTTCTTTTTTAATAGGCCGTGGTCAACCTCGACTCTATTTGTAAACAACATTAGTACATTTAAAAAGTTTGTAAGCAACTAATAACAATAGTAAGTTAATGGAAAAGTAAATAAATTTATGAGAATACAAATATATGTTGATAACCTACAACGAGTGAGTAACTTAACCAAATAATTGTTGATAAGTCACTCAAACAATGGTTGGTAAAATCATATAACCGTTGATAAATCGAAGGCATTGATAAAAAGAAGATTATTGAAAATTTGTAAAAGATGAGAAGTTCCTTTTTTCGTCAAAGATAAGAAAAGTTGATATTAAAAAATGATGATGATGATGGTGATAAACAACCTCAGCAACCAATTTACATAGGAGTTAGCAATACATAATCAATTAGTAACTTAACCACAAAAAAAATTATTAATTACTTCAATTAAAGTTGGTAATCTCAAAAAGGAATTGGCACTTATTATGGGTTGGTAAATAAGAAAAATAGAAATTACTAATTCAACGCAAAAAGTTACTATATTTTATTAAAAAAAAAAAGCCAACTAAAAAGC
The DNA here is from genome assembly GCA_014858505.1 of Corymbia citriodora subsp. variegata. Classification (NCBI taxonomy): domain Eukaryota; kingdom Viridiplantae; phylum Streptophyta; class Magnoliopsida; order Myrtales; family Myrtaceae; genus Corymbia; species Corymbia citriodora. The sequence goes on from CM026412.1 coordinate 8,190,240, forward strand.
TAGTAAGCAATTCAAATGAGAGTCAATAAACCAAAATTAATTATTAACCCTGAGAAGAAAAAGCTGATAAATCACATAATTTCATATAAGAGTTGATGAAGTTAAGCCGCTTTCAAGGACGAAATCAATAGTTATTATGTGAATAGTGGCGAAAATTAATCATCTTACTAGGTGAAAAGCAATAGAAGTGTAAGTTTCGGTATCGCAACGTGAAACCTAGATTATCTGTTGCATACTTCGGGTAAATCAAGCAAAAAAGACAGGGTCCTAGAATAACAACAAACCTATTTTGAGAACCAAATCATGAAATATTTACTGCCAAATAATACAAAAAAAAAAAAAGCATAAATGAATCTTAGCAAGAAGAAAGTCAACGTGCCGTTGGTGACACTCAAAGCACGAGAAAGGTGCCAAGTCCTTGACTTCACATTCCGTTCATTGATTTTTAACGCTTCCACTTATCAGAAACGCGTCCGAGCTTTTCCCATGGGACGTGAGATTCTTGCTTGGGTGGTTGGTTGCCTTCTCCATTCAATGCCGAGCTTCGATTTTCAACGAGAGAGAGAGTTTATGGAAAGATCACAGGAGCAGCCATGTATGGAGGAACGGCATGATCACGCAGAAGAGCACGCGAGCTGGAATGACCGGACTGCGGAATTGAATGTAAAGTTCTCGAGCGGTGTGAGCAGACTGTAAAAGATTAAAAGGAGAGAACCTCCCAACTTCCAACCCCGCAACATTCAATCCTCTGTGTCTTTTCTAGGACACATATTAAATCACTCACAGAAAAGAGACGCCAACTTGAACAACTCGACCGTCCAATGTTCACGAAGATCCATCTCTATATGAAGCCTACGCGACCCTCGGATCGTTCATCGAGTTTTGCATGGTCCATGCACGTACGGGTTGGTTTGCTTACAGATCGATTCGTGGTCGGTAGTCTATGAGTCTGATGGCGGCTGTGAAATCAGTCGTCGTGGTTTTGGCTCTGGTTTTTGTGGCGTGCGGCGTGTGTGCAGAGAGCAGGAAGCTGGAGGAGAAGAATGAGGCCAGCAGCGAGGTGAAGAAGCCAGAGTGGTTCTTCGGCGATAATGGTGGTTGGATCAGTGGAGCAGCTGGGGGTTATGGAGGAGGGAAAGGGTTTAGCTTTGGACGCTCTCTTAGCTTCGGGAGTGGAGTCGGTTTCGGTTCTGGTCCTGGGAGCCCTGGCGTTCATGGTCTTCAGAAGCCTGACTGTGTTGGGAAGGGCGGTGGAGGCGGTNTGATATTAAAAAAGGGTCAATTCCATAAAAAACCTTCAACTATGGCTTAGTCCCAAAAATACCCTAAATTTTTTTTTGTCTAGAAAAAAACCCTCAACTTTTACTTTAATCCCAAATCTACCCTCCGTCAAAAATCACCGTGAACTCCTTTGACGTGGCCTCGCCGGCGCCGGAATCAGGCGAGGGCCGCCTCGCCGGCACCGGAATCAAGCGAGGGCCGCCAGATCCGGCTAAGGGCCGCCCTCGCCGGATCTGGCTTGGGCGGCCCTCACCCTCGCCCGGGTCGCCCTCGCCGGATCTGGCGAGGGCGACCTTCGCCTGAGTCGGGCGAGGGCCGCCCAGGCCAGATCGGGCGAGGGCCGCCAGATCCGGCTAAGGGCCGCCCTCACCGGATCTGGCTTGGGTGGCCCTCGCCCTCGCTTGGGTCGCCCTCGCCGGATCTGGCGAGGGCGACCTTCGCCTGAGTCGAGCGAGGCTCGGGCGGCCCTCGCCGACGTCGGCGAGGGCCGCCCAGGCCAGATCGGGCGAGGGCCGCCTGAGCCAAATCTGGCCTGGGCGGCCCTCGCCTGATTCCGGCGCCGGCGAGGCCACGTCAAGGGAGTTCACGGTGATTTTTGACGGAGGGTAGATTTGGGACTAAAGTAAAAGTTGAGGGTTTTTTTCGAGACAAAAAAAAGTTTGGGGTATTTTTGGGACTAAAGCCATAGTTGAGGGTTTTTTATGGAATTGACCCTATTAAAAAATGATGATGATGATGGTGATAAACAACCTCAGCAACCAATTTACATAGGAGTTAGCAATACATAATCAATTAGTAACTTAACCACACAAAAAATTATTAATTACTTCAATTAAAGTTGGTAATCTCAAAAAGGAATTGGCACTTATTATGGGTTGGTAAATAAGAAAAATAGAAATTACTAATTCAACGCAAAAAGTTACTATATTTTATTAAAAAAAAAAGCCAACTAAAAAGCTAGTAAGCAATTCAAATGAGAGTCAATAAACCAAAATTAATTATTAACCCTGAGAAGAAAAAGCTGATAAATCACATAATTTCATATAAGAGTTGATGAAGTTAAGCCGCTTTCAAGGACGAAATGAATAGTTATTATGTGAATAGTTGTGAAAATTAATCATCTTACTAGGTGAAAAGCAATGGAAGTGTAAGTTTCGGTATCGCAACGTGAAACCTAGATTATCTGTTGCATACTTCGGGTAAATCAAGCGAAAAGGACAGGGTCCTAGAATAACAACAAACCTATTTTGAGAACCAAATCATGAAATATTTACTGCCAAATAATACAAAAAAAAAAGCAGCATAAATGAATCTTAGCAAGAAGAAAGTCAACGTGCCGTTGGTGGCGCTCAAAGCACGAGAAAGGGACCGAGTCCTTGACTTCACATTCCGTTCATTGATTTTTAACGCTTGCACTTATCAGAAACGCGTCCGAGCTTTTCCCATGGGACGTGAGATTCTTGCTTGGGTGGTTGGTTGCCTTCTCCATTCAATGCCGAGCTTCGATTTTCAACGAGAGAGAGAGAGTTTATGGAAAGATCACAGGAGCAGCCATGTATGGAGGAACGGCGTGATCACGCAGAAGAGCACGCGAGCTGGAATGACCGGACTGCGGAATTGAATGTAAAGTTCTCGAGCGGTGTGAGCAGACTGTAAAAGATTAAAAGGAGAGAACCTCCCAACTTCCAACCCCGCAACATTCAATCGTCTGTGTCTTTTCTAGGACACATATTAAATCACTCACAGAAAAGAGACGCAAACTTGAACAACTCGACCGTCCAATGTTCACGAAGATCCATCTCTATATGAAGCCTACGCGACCCTCGGATCGTTCATCGAGTTTTGCATGGTCCATGCACGTACGGGTTGGTTTGCTTACAGATCGATTCGTGGTCGGTAGTCTATGAGTCTGATGGCGGCTGTGAAATCAGTCGTCGTGGTTTTGGCTCTGGTTTTTGTGGCGTGCGGCGTGTGTGCAGAGAGCAGGAAGCTGGAGGAGAAGAATGAGGCCAGCAGCGAGGTGAAGAAGCCAGAGTGGTTCTTCGGCGATAATGGTGGTTGGATCAGTGGAGCAGCTGGGGGTTATGGAGGAGGGAAAGGGTTTAGCTTTGGACGCTCTCTTAGCTTCGGGAGTGGAGTCGGTTTCGGTTCTGGTCCTGGGAGCCCTGGCGTTCATGGTCTTCAGAAGCCTGACTGTGTTGGGAAGGGCGGTGGAGGCGGTGCAAAGAAGCACCACAAAAAGGGCAAGATGCCTCACCACGGGGGTATTGGAGGAGGTGGCGGCATTGGTGGGGGTGGTGGTGCTGGAGGAGGTGTTGGCGGCGGTGGTGGCGTTGGTGGCGGTGCAGGGGGAGGTGTTGGAGGTGGAATTGGAAAAGGAGGAGGTGGTGGAATTGGCGGTGGTGGAGGTGCTGGAGGAGGAATTGGCGGAGGGATTGGAAAAGGAGGAGGTGGTGGAATTGGCGGTGGTGGAGGTGCTGGAGGAGGAATTGGCGGAGGGATTGGAAAAGGAGGTGGTGGTGGAATTGGTGGCGGTGGAGGTGCTGGAGGAGGAATTGGCGGAGGGATTGGAAAAGGAGGTGGGGGTGGAGGTGCTGGAGGAGGAATTGGCGGTGGAATTGGAAAAGGAGGAGGTGGTGGAATTGGTGGCGGTGGAGGTGCTGGAGGAGGAATTGGCGGAGGGATTGGAAAAGGAGGTGGGGGTGGAATTGGTGGCGGTNAAAAGGAGGAGGTGGTGGAATTGGTGGCGGTGGAGGTGGAGGTGCTGGAGGAGGAATTGGTGGTGGAATTGGAAAAGGAGTAGGTGGTGGAATTGGTGGTGGTGGAGGTGCTGGAGGAGGAATTGGCGGAGGGATTGGAAAAGGAGGAGGTGGTGGAATTGGCGATGGTGGAGGTGGCGGAGGAGGAATTGGCGGAGGGATTGGAAAAGGAGGTGGTGGTGGAATTGGTGGCGGTGGAGGTGCTGGAGGAGGAATTGGTGGTGGGATTGGAAAAGGAGGAGGTGGTGGAATTGGCAGTGGTGGAGGTGGCGGAGGAGGAATTGGCGGAGGGATTGGAAAAGGAGGTGGTGGTGGAATTGGTGGCGGTGGTGGTGCTGGAGGAGGAATTGGTGGTGGGATTGGAAAAGGAGGTGGTGGTGGGGGTGCTGGAGGAGGCATTGGTGGTGGAGGAGGTTCCGGCATTGGTGGAGGCGGTGGTGTAGGTGGTGGAGGAGGCATTGGTGGGGGGATCGGGAAAGGAGGTGGTGTTGGAGGAGGTATAGGTGGCGGCTTTGGTGGCGGTGGAGGCATAGGAGGCAGCATTGGCCAAGGAATTGGTGGCGACGGAGGCATTGGTGGTGGAGGTGGTGCCGGCAGTGGATTTGGAGGTGGCATGGGTGCTGGGGGAGGGATGGCAGGCGGAATCGGTGGGGGAGGAGGAGGCGGTGGAGGCGGAGGAGGTATTGGTTGGGGTGTAGGAGGTGGGTTCGGTGCTGGAGGTGGCATTGGTGGCAGCAGCGGCGGTGGAGGAGGAGGAGGAGGTGGTGGTGGAGGAGGCATCGGCAGTGGTGGCGGATTTGGTGGCGGAGCCGGCTTTGGCGGTGGGGTGGGCCAAGTTGGTGACTCGGTTCAGAACCATGAGGGCTAGTTGAATTTACCTGCTGGGTCTTTGTACGTGAATGGCCTCGGTGCCATGCGTGAACTCTCTTATCCTGAACTCCGTAATTGGCAAATCTTTCTTTCTTTTCTTATCGAAGTCATGTCGCATCAAAAAAAAAAATTCTTATTTTCTTATGATTGTGTTTAGTCTCGTTGAGTTCACTGTTTCCGTTGAAGGCTTGTAAGGTCTCCCCAAAGAAGCACGTCTAATTCCACCATTTCGTTATTTTTTTTTCCGTAATTTCGTTCTTATCATCATTTGTTTGATGATAATCGTTAATGGATAAAATTATAATATATGATCCTTATATGTGAGGAATTTTGTCTGGGCCAATATATATATATATATATAGCATAATTCGAAGAACTAAATTACTCAAGAAATCCATTTTATAGAATCAACAATTATCATGTAAGTCGAGTAGCAAATAATGAAATGGAGAAAATATTTTATAAAAACTCAATGTGGCACACAAAATCAATCATAGGGCAAGAACCCTATCAAGATCCTCTAGTGGGACCCAATATGTGTCCCGTGAATTCTTAAAAATGTAATCGGCTTTAATTTGATAGTATAATTTATGTGATATTTGTAAGCATAGAATAACCAAAAAAATAAAAATAAAATTAGGGTCTCTCTCTCCGCACGAGTTTTATTTGCCGAGACGTTCGCGCGCCACCTCCACCTCTGTCGAAACACCCTTTGTCATCGCACTTCTCTCTACCTCGTCTTGCTGGGTTTTTTCCTTTCTCTTTCCATAGAAGCACTCGATGGCGATCTTCGACCTTCAACAAGCTCGTATTGAAACTGATCATAGGCAATTGACTTTAGAAGTTTGATCTAGCTTAATTTGAGGATAAACAAGCCCTAAATCTAAAACTTCCTAGCATTTCACACCAATATAACTTTGCACTCTCTATTTTAAAAATTACTTATTTGCATCCTGAGATTTGGCTTTAGAGATCAAAAGTGGTTTTTTTGAAATGGAGAATGGAGCATAGTATTCTTGTGAAAAAAAAAAAGAATAATTATTTTTTCACCGTGAAGGTAATTGTGCTCATAAGTATTCATTTAAGTTGTAGCCGGCTTAATTTTAATCAAAAGGAAACGAGAATTTGAAAACTCAACACGAAATCTAACCAAATCATGTAGACTGATGTAAGTTGATATATGTAAATGTTTATTAATCATATAAACAATCAAATGAATGATTTACGCATACAATACTTAATCATATAATTGATCAAGGCTAAATACATATTACTTAAATTTCCCTTTTTCTCGTGATACATTAAATTCTTTTACTCAATGATAAATTAATTTACCGATTTAATATTGAGATTAAGCTAAATCGATAAAAATCACATATGCTCGTGATTTTGTTATGTGTGGACAGACTTCTTCAATCAAATAGAAAATTGAAATTAAATGAGGTTTTTTCTAAGAAAAAGGAGGAAAAAAATAAGAACAAATAAAAGAAAATTATCTAGAAATCGAGTTTTACCTAAGAGTGTTCAAAAGATTCTGAAATCGCCTAGACCATCCAGAACCAGACCAAATCTTGGTGGTTCTATGGGGTCCGGTTTCCCGTTCCAATTGGAACAGTTAAGTCCCGGTCGGGCCGTCCAAACCAGACTAAATCAAATATATATTATATTTTAATGTTTTGAATAATGGATTTTTTTTTTTTTCGAATTGAAATGGAATTAGAAAGCCTAGTTAGTAATTCCTTTCCTTTGTTTCCTCCCGCTCCGTCTCTCGCCTCACATAGCACGACCTCGCCTCCCTCTCTTTCGCTCTCTCGCTCTCGGCGGCCGCCGGCGTCAGTCCTCGTTGCTCCCTCCCTCTCGAACTCGCTCTCGGCCGCCGTCTGCCGCCAGCCTCTCTCGGTCTCGGCCGCCGCCTGCCTCCGGCCTCGTCGCTCCCTCTCTCGTTCTTGCAGTCGCGAACTGCAAGTCCTCGCCAGAACATGCCGCGCACGACGACGGTGGAGTCCCCCGGCTGCCCTCCCTTTCGGGCCCTCACCTTCGACGTCCTCGGCCTCGTGAAAGGTAAGGCCGCTTATCGCCCCGCTCAAAGTAGCTCGCTTTCGGCCTCGAGCTCCCGTGTGATGACTAACGCTTCGATTGTGCTCGGCTTGGTGGCGGCAGTTGTTGAAGCCAGAGGAAAGCAAGGAGGCGTCCCCAAGGTGGTCGAGCGCTGGGGCGAGCCGGAATCGCGTAACTGCGTGCTCGCCGCCTGCATTGACGACCGCAAGCGCGACCCTGTATGTGTTCTTGCCATTTATTGAGCGCTGTAGTTGTGCTGGGGACTACGGGTACTCAGTGCCTCGGTACTTTTTATGGGCCTCTTAGTATGTTCGGGAGGAATTGGCAATCGTTTTTCATTCCTATGTAGTTGTTTGGTGGAATGCTTGCCTCTTCTTAGCTGAATTTATGTGTACCGCCATTGAATTCTTGTGTCAGCTGCTTGTGATAACTTCTTAAGGGGGGTTATTTAAAGTTTTTGTTCCTTGTCTACATGAGAACCGCAGAGAATTCAGTTGTCCCTGTCCATTCTTTTGTGGGGTTATGTGAGGGTTCTTAATTGCTAGTTGGAAGCTTTCAGCTTTTGAGATCATATTGACGATGGAAAGATGTGCTTTAGGCTTCTCGATTTAATAACGAGGTGTATATAATCATACAACTAAGCTGCATTTGTTGGAAGAATGCATTTGCATTTCCGACGAGACTTCAGAGAGGCACAACTAAGGATTTCGTGGAGTGTAACTCATTGTCTCATGAATTAGTAGTTTTGCAGAGTCTAGGCATTGCTCCTCCAGTGCTTTGACAGTACTTCTATTACAAGCATTGCCAATCCTTGAGGAAATCAAAAGTAGCTGACTTGTGCAGTAACTCGACTGAATGGCATGCTTGGTATTACATCGGATATGCTGCAGCTCTTCCAATATGTCTTACTGTTGGAACTGATTTGGCTTATTTTTTTGTGCACATTTATTTTTGTTAGCTTATGCCCTCAATCTTTACATGAAGAGATTGGAGCCCACTATGTCGTTTGCATGTTTTAGGTAGCTTTTGTAGCATGTAATAAATTGCTTAAATCATTAATTGGGCTGCATTTTCATCTTGCAGATGCTAGCAGTAGCCAGAAAATGTGGTAAGGTAGGTCACATCATGGAGTTCTCTGCATATATATTGTAATTCCACCTGGTGATGCCAGGCATAAGTGGCCCTCTTTTGATCGTGTATCTTCAAATTCATTTGACAGATTGAGCTCCTTAACCCTCTTAATGGGGACACTAGGGTTGTCATTTCTGATGCTAGTGACACAAAACCTGAAGATGATCCTGTTATTGGTTTACATCTATTCAGAAGAGAGAGAACAGAGGAAAGATCCAGGTATGCCATTTTTGTTATGTATTGCTTCGGTCCCATTCATGTCAGTTTGCAACTTTACTGGCTATGCTATTCTAGCTAATATGATCCATCTTCTCGTCTCTGGTTGCAAGTTTAAATCTTTGTTAATATTTTTTTCTGGAATTCTTTTTCTTTCTTAAGGTTTTTGCATTATTCGTTTATGCTTTCACCTGACATGTACTTCAGATTATTTTCTGATTTCCCATCCACATGTATATCTTTGTAATGTTTTCCTTTGGTTCCATCAATAGGTCATGCACTTTACTTTCATGTACAACCAAGGGAAATGCAGTTATGAGATCCTTTGAAGTAATGGATTCACCTGAAGACTCTGTCTCCAATAGCACAACAAATAAATGGAATGTATGTGCTGCAGGGAGTGTATTGTGTTGTAAAGTGGATGGAAGTGAAAATTATGCCATGGTGGGGGGGTGAGTGCTTTCATGTCATGTAATCCAGCCACAACAGCAAAAAGTCTAGTAATTTCGATCCCAATGGTTGCCCAGTTTTTGTGCTTGCCATGGCTATCGTTTGGCGTAAAAAGGGTATGCTTTCCTTTCCAATTCTTTTGGGTCATTGAAGTAATGAATGTTATTTCTTGAAATCAGCAAAGGGGTTGAACTTAACATTTGGGACCTTGACAAGTGTAGCAAGATGTGGACTGCAAAATCGGTGAGCTTTATTACATTACTAAATGAGTCTTGCTGCTGTGTCTTTCCATCCAGCATGTTGCTTTGGATTAATTGCTATGTATTTCGAAACATTGTAGCCCCTAAAGAACAACCTTGGAATTTTCACGCCTACTTGGTTTACATCTGCAACATTCCTTTGCAAAGAAGATCATCGTAAAGTCGTGGCTGGTACTAACAGTCATCAGGTAACTTTCATAAGTTTGAAATGCTTCAAGCAACATTATAGTGGCCGGTTCTAAAAGGTATCCTGGAAGCAAGACTCCAAGGGAATTGCGATCGAGATTCCTGTTTGACCTTAGATCTAATTTTTCAAGAATAATAAGGTGTTATAGAGAGAAAGACCTAGAATTGAGGGAGATATATTTAGTTTTTCATATCAAATGGCATATCTGAACGAAGAATAGGAAAAGGTCAACTATAATGTTAATCTCTAAGTTCCACCTTGTTGAGGGCTCTCCTTGGCATCCATATCTGTGGAAGCTCATGTTTTTAATTTATCCTGTCCAACTATGCCCATTAAGATGAGATGAACTTAAGGTGTAGGTTGAGACGGAAGGCACTGCATTTTCCACACTTATACAGTATGATTGTGCATTGTTGTCATTTCTGGAACATGCTGCTGAACATATGGTGGTTTTCACTTTGATGACAGGTCCGCCTCTATGATATTTCTGCTCAGCGCAGACCTGTTTTATCATTTGATTTCCGGGAAACTCCCATTAAAGCAGTTACTGAGGATATAGATGGTTATACAGTCTATGTTGGGAATGGGTCTGGAGATCTTGCATCATTTGACATGCGCACAGGTAATTTCTAATTAGATATATGGTAATGATTTGACATAAACCTGACTAATGGTTGGGAGGGCTAGACTTGGGTTTTTGCCAATGGTGCAAGAACCAGACCCAGCCTGCCCCAACCCCTTCATGTCTAACCATGCCTTCTTTTAAAATATATTTCAAAGGTGGGTTTAAGTATTGGTTTTCTTGAATGCTAGGCTTGGGCTTGCACTATTGCAATGTCAGGGCATAATATTTGTTAAAGCCTAAGTCATTCATAAAGATGCCTGTTAATATTTTAGTTTCTCGATAAGTGTACTAATGGTTGCATTCTTTTCCAGGAAAATTGCTAGGATGCTTTCTGGGGAAGTGTTCTGGAAGCATCCGATATATATCCAGGCATCCAGACTTCCCAGTGATAGCATCTTGTGGTCAGTACCTGTCTTTTAGCTTGCTATCTGCTTTGTGGGTAAACGGTTGTGTAATACAGATCCCAACTTTTATAGTGTGAACTTGCTGTAAAGTTGGAGTAGGGATTTTTATTTTCCTAAAGTTAAAGTCTGTCAGGGCTAGCAAATTTGTTTGTACTTTTTGTTTGCTTCTATGCTCTCTTCTCTTTTTCTGGCACTGAGTCTAAAGCTTGATTTGCTTCTAGGACTCGATAGCTATTTGCGCCTTTGGGATGTGAAGTCACGACAACTTCTTTCTGCGGTATGTTACTTCTGTCTTCATGACCATTCGTTACATATTGCATTACTACTAAATTATGCCAATCTGTTGCTGGAAAATATCTGTAATGTGCAGCAAGAACTATGTGGGTTGTTACACAAGAATGATACTGTATCTTATGAATTTTAGTTAGACAAGGATGTAAAAAATCACGTGTATTTCAGTCTATAAATGGAGGACATACTTTTACATTTATGAGCTTGTAATACTGATGTGATGCTTGTCAGAACTTTTCTTCTAGTAAGCCTTTTATGGAAGATGGTACTGATTCTGTAGATGACCTCTAATTTTTCAATTTTTCTGAATGAAAAAGAAATTTTTATGTGCAATGTTGAGGACAAATTTGTACTTGAAGAATAATGAATAGAATTGAACTTAGCAAGGACTCGGACACTGTTATTTTGACTTCAAGTAGAACGTTAGCACTTCCTGGGCACCTAAGTCATGGTTTTGTGATGTGGGTGTCAACTGTAGTTTGATTATCCTTGAAAGCTCATGAAGGGAAGAAGATTGTATTATTTCCTGAAGTTGAGAGTGCTATATAGGAATCAAGGGGGGCAATCAGAATTGCAGTTTGAAGGGATGATTTCATCATGTCCATTGGCTGAAGATTGCCTGATAAACTAGCATGGATTTGTTGTTTTGGTTTTGCCAGTAGAAGCACTAGCTCCAATCTGGCTGGAGGATCCAATTGATAACATTAAAGAAGTCTTAGACCTAACTAGAACAAATGCACATAATGGTATTGAAGCTGAGTAATCTCCATCCGCCTGTTGCATCTCTTTGGCTTCAGAGCCTCTCTTCCTGAATTAATTTGCTAATTTGTTTCCTGTCCATTGTAGTACATTAGATGGATGCATCTTGTTTTTGTATGATTCCTGAGGCCTTATCTTGTGATCTGTATGATTTCTTATGCCTCAAATTGTTTGGAGTGTCAATAGTATCTTTATGATGTGCCTCAAATTGATCTGTGAGTGTCAATAGCATCTTTATGATGATGACTGGGTCATAAATTTAACAATGCATCAATCCACACAGGTCTTTTTGAAACAGCACCTCAACAGTGTCCTCTTTGATCCTGGCTTTGCTGATGAAGGTAACATCCTCATTACTTACTGTAGTGACTTGGGAAATCTTCCTTCTGTCTTTTGGTTCTGCTTATTGCCTAGATTCTGAGAGGCAAGTAATTATTTGCTCTATAATACATTCCAATATATGTCTCCTAAAAAATTGAGATGGGAGAATGCAAATTGTGTCCAGTTGGTTGTACTTCTTACTCCTTAGTTAAATCAGAAGTTTGCACTTCTATTAATCGTGCATTCTTGAATTCAAGTTTTGAGCTTGATCTAATGTTTAAAGAAGTGGTCACATTTTCTTCATTAACTGTTGATTTAAATAATGATGAAGAATTTTCACTTTGCACATGCTTGAGCAGAGCCTGTCCAACATACACGAGACATGCCAGAAAATGAGGCCCAGAGGCAGAGGGTAGATGAAGCCCAATTTGTAGATGAGGAAGGAACGCTCCCAGTGAAGAGGAAGAAGAAGAAGAAGACACATAAAGAAGGCAGAGATCACAAGACACCTGCTAAAGAAAACAATGGAATTGATAAGCTGAACCGTAAGAAGAAAATCAAAAAGGCAAAGACATTAGCTGGCAACGACAACGCATTGTGACCGGAGATAGTATGCACCACTTGCAGGCTACAAGCACTGTGATTGGGTTGATCCTCAGCCTTTGTGAAGCCATCGCATATTCATGAGTTAATTAGATACCAAGTGATCGCCAAGTTTTGTCATTCACTAAAAGTTTTGGGTGAAGTTTTGTCGTCTTGTCTCAATTACCAACACTGTAACATGGTTAGGAAAAATCTCTACATGAAGATTATCTTCAAATCTATCCATCTATAGCACTTGTTAAGATATAATTCGTATTATAAGATGTCGCTAATGGACATCATGATCATCTTGTTGACGAGAAAGATCTTAAGATGAGAATGCAGAGTATGTACTCTCGTTTTCATTGCATATTAGACAAAAATGGTCGTTTTCTTGGAATGCAAGGATACAGCTGATGCGCATTACCCAAGCGACGTATCATTTGACGATCCTGTAGTTAAAAATGGCTGCCCGGGCACGTTATGGTTGGCCTGGTTTTTCATTTTTTTAAAACTAATTAAAACTTGATTAGTTCATGACAAAAATTAAAAAATATATATCTTATAAATTATTTCCCTTTTAATGGTTATCGTTTTATATCTCCTAAGTAAGGATAATTACACAAAAGTAAAATATGAAATACAATACGTAAGACTCGGATGTAGACATACATTTCATTATAAAATCAAATCACATCAACAAATTGCATTTGTTGAAGAAAAGAATATACAAGAGACAAATGCATCTCATTAAAAAAAATTACAGCCTAGCTATTGAAGACATAGCCGTATACGCTACATTAGGAATCGGCGCGCCATTTGGGAAGTGGGTTTACCACCGATTTTAGGCCCGTTGCGAATTGGAAGACCGGAAGTGTTAGTGTTATAGGAATTAGGATTTTTGAGAAGTCGTAAGAGAGCGATAAGGAGAAAATGGACGAAGGTGAAAATGAGAGGAGTTAAATTTATAAAAGTTAAATCTTTTTTAATGGAGCCAAATGGTCACATACCATCTATGGGCTCGGGCCAGCCTAGGCTTGCCTAGCACTAGCCGGGGCAAGGCGTGGCCCCATCTCTGAATCGCCCTGCCCAGGGATGGCACGGCCCCTGGGCCATTGGCCATTGCTAGTGCCAGGAGTAGTCATAGTAACACTTTCTCTATCTGTGATCATGTACATAGCAGAATTTGCATTTACCATATGCTGATCAGGTCTCATCAAGACAGCTTTGTCGCAGCTGTCACACATAAGCATCCAGGTGAGTCTGCATCTATTCAGCTGTGCGGACTTTCTTTGGCGTTCCTCACCATTTCGTCATCATCCAAGAAGCTGCTCACTTCTCGGCATGTTCATGTTGCTTGTAGACTCTCATTTTTTTGACCAGACAAAAGGGAAGACCCGGCGCGATTGCGATCCAGTTTATTCTCGTCTGAATAGCGCCCCACCCCGGCCGCATCCAACCAAAATGACAGAACATCCCAAATCAAAATGGTCAAACACGTAGGCTTAATCAACTTCGTCATCTTGTTGGCCTAGTTTTGTCTGCTATTTCGGTTGTGATCAAGACCTTGAGTGCTGCAACATTCAGATATTGAAATTGCATCTCCATATGATGGTTTGATTCCTTGTGTAGTTGTCGAACTCCACGCCCCAAATTTCAGAACTACTGCCGGGTCACCTCTTTTTCAATTAAACACTGGTTTCTGGTCAAAAAAAGATGTAATTGGACACCGGCTGCTGCAGTTCTATGCATGCATCCGACAAATTCTACCGCTTGAAAAGGACACAATCTTACCAGAGATCAAACCTATGCCACGCGGCTAGGGAAACGTCTTTCTTAGTCTTATTAGGAAGATATTTGCACTCTTACTAAAGAGTATTCGATAGTTGAATTTTTCCTAAAACTTTTAATATCTAAACACGCGAATTACTTCACCCCAGTTCACATAATTTTACAAGGTGTTAGCCCCACGAGACATCGTTCGAATTTGCGGACCCGTCAACCTGTCATCTCATTTGTGATCGACGAATGCATGCCACATATAGAAATATCTTCAGTTGGGTAATGCTTACAGCATGTACAGTTCCTTGTGTAGTTGCCAAACTCCACGCCCCAAATTTCAATCTCTCATATCAACCGCTTTCACATGGATCGTGCTGCTCGATTTCTCGAGCTTTTGTCGGTGACCCACTGATCAATCAGTGAACTGTCGGGCTCACCAGCTTTTAGCTGCTTTAATGGTATAGCCCGACTACTCGCGGGACCTTCGAAGTTCCAAACTCACTGCAACAAAATTTATCTCTCTCTCTCTCTCTCTCTCTCTCTCTCTCTCTCAAGTTAGTCATGGAGGGTTTTTGCTTTTGATGCCCATCCCTTTTGGTCGAACCAGACTGACCTATTCTTGTGATTGTCGTCGCTTTACAGGTGCTAAAGGGGTACATAAAGAAGGGTATAGAGGCTAGAGAGTAGAGACAGCAAACAGAACATCTAAAAGAAAAGCAGCATTTTCCGAAAGAGAGATTTCAAATTTTTCTTTTTCGCATCTCGCCCTTTACACCTAAGAACGCCGTGTCCTTTTCTCTTATGGACACGCAACATCCTCGCATCCACACATAACTTTGCCCTCTCTTTCCTTCATCCTCTTTTCTCCACAGAAAATGAACCGAAAGTCTTTTTCCCTGTAATTATTTCCCCGGTTTGACTCTCTCTCTATCTATCTATCCTCTTCTTGGGGGTATTCCGGCAATTATTTAGCTGATAATCACTGCCAAGGATGTTCCCATCACCCAATCATTTGATTCCCTTCTTTTAATGAGGCATCATTTCCCGGCAAGAGCAAAGGCGGTCGCTTTGCTTTATAAGAATGACAAATAATCACCGGAACACATGCTGAGAAAGGAATAAAAGACAAAAGCTCAAGAAAAAACTAGGGTTTTGTGCTGGTGGGCCTGCTTATATTTCCTCCTTGAGCACACATATCTTGCGAGACATTAGCTGGCGCATAGTTCAAAGCGAAACTAGTTAGTTTCTTGGGTCCTGGTTTGGTTTCAGGGTACTTGGGTTATAACAACAGCAGATTAGGTTAGATACGTCATGGCCGAGAACAATCTGCTGTCGTTCAATGATTTAGGGCTCTTTTGTTCTTACATGCCGACAATCTCAAGTACTACCGCTCGCCTTTCTTTTTCTTTGCCTTTGGATTTAACCTCTCTCGGGTTCACGCGAGATAAAAAAAAACAAAAGGTCATGAAATCAAAAAGAGCAAAAGGCCGATGAACGCATGTGAACGCGGCCAAAAACGAGAGCGTCCGCTTACCAATTGCCCCTGTTTCGCATCGGGACGTGCAGGACTAACGTCTCCAGAACCAGTAAAAAAGAAGGAAGTTAAAACTGTTCTTGCAGAAACCGGATTGTCGGTTTCTTCATCTCGATGAGTTAACTGACTTGTGTTGTTTTGCCTGAAGCCAAAGTGATCCTTTCGAACGAGCGTAGTACGACCGGAAGCGTTAACCGTTAGGACAGTGTCGGTGCCCTCGGCTTCGAGTATGGAAAAAATCGCAAGACTGAAATATCGATCAGAATAGCACATGGTAGGGTTCCTACTAACACCAAACAAGGTCACGAGAAGTTGCTCTCTCACATCTTGTCTAG
Organism: Corymbia citriodora subsp. variegata; assembly: GCA_014858505.1. Lineage (NCBI taxonomy): Eukaryota > Viridiplantae > Streptophyta > Magnoliopsida > Myrtales > Myrtaceae > Corymbia > Corymbia citriodora. The sequence goes on from CM026412.1 coordinate 8,206,085, forward strand.
ATTTCAAGATGATCACGGTACGTTACGATTGAGATATGAGCCTTCTTGAACATGCCCTTTCGACCTCGAAGTGGTTCGTGCAACTTGGGAATCAAGATTTAACCTAATTTTCAGGCAACTTTGAGATTTCAAAATGATCACGGTACGTTACGTCTAAGATCCGAGCCTTGTTGAACATGTCCTTTCGACTCCAAAGAAGGTCGTGCGACTTGGGAATCAAAGATTTAACCTGGTTTTCAGGCAACTTCCCCGGGGAGCTGGTGTTGATGTTAGGGAGGTTTTACTGTAAGTTCGAGATGCGCATTAGCTGTAATCCGTCCTGCGCATTAGCATATAATGCGCTCATCATTCGAACGAATCATCCAAGAGTCAACAGGAGCTTAAAAAAAAAAACTACAGATTGCTTAGTTAAGGGCTTGGAACGTTGAGAAATTTCACCTAATCGCGATCATTCGCGGAGCAAATCAATGACGCGGATCCCTCTAATCATCACGCGATTATTGAATCCCCAGGTTTTCTTACTCTTTGACATCTTTCTATTCCGACGAGAACATTCTCCGGACATGTGTTAGAATCATTGCAAATGTTTGACCGGACATGGTGGAAGAATTCCGGGGCGAAGAAACTTAGCTAACTCGCCTCCACGTTCAGGATTCGGCATTGGTTGCTTTTCTTTTTTTTGTCTTCCTTCTCTCCTTAGTCTTCCTACGCATTTCGAGTCTTAAAAGATATCATTCGAAGTTCCGGGAGACGTCGACTTCGCCGGGACCTCAGGACCCGCCAGTTGCGAAGCGATCGAAAGGGTCCGACGATTCCCGCGCGATACAGGACGCGAATTCCTTCGCTTTCTTCCACCGACGACAAAAGGTTCGAACGCGGGGAATGATTGGGTCGAGGGATAGCGATGCCTTCAAGAATTGGTAATGATACGCGAGCGGGAAAACGAGCCGAATGACCGCGAAAAGGCGTTGCGAGAACAACGCCTAGGAATCCCTAGGAACTGTAGGGAGGGGTCCTTTCCTTTTGCAAGAGTAAATAAAGGAAGGGGGGTGGTGGTGGGGCATCTTATCGTCCAACCGCTTGGCGGTACCCAATTCCTTTTTGATAAAGAGGAGGGGCAACCACGTGGGTTGGGACTAGACTTGAGACTAATATTGGCCACAACCCATGCCCAGTTGTTGCGGGGTTAGGACCACCACCATATGTCACCTACGTAGTCCTAGTCCTCTCTCTTCTTGACAATATTGGGACATCATTCATTGGGCAGTTGAAAACCCTCGAGGTGCAGTGAGATTCAAGAAAGCATGAATAGTCGATTTAATCCTAAATTTTATAGTTTGATCAATTCAATTCTTAAACTTTTGACTATTTTTCGGTATGATGTTTCCGGCCGATTTTGGCTTGAAATAGCTTACAAGGACTAGGGATGAGCATGATTGGAGGGTAGAAATTGGAACCAGAAAACCAAACTGATTCCAGGTTTAAGATATGTAGGATAGGTTTCAAATTCAAAAAAGAAATGAACTTATTTTGACGAATAGGTTCCAAGTTCTAAGTAGATAAAATCTGGAAAATCGAAACAAGTTTTTGTATTTTTTTCTATCTATAGCTTTGCATGATTCTGCAGTATTTTATTGCACCCAATGATAAGTATATAATTTGAAACCCACTAATCTAGGCTTCCATTTTATGACTGATGATTTTACTTTGTTAATTTTTTATATTATTCATGTATCCAAATATAAGTTGTGATCAGTAGATTATAGCGACAAGTGATGGTTATTAAAGGTAATGATTTACCGCAACCATTTAATTAATAATATAAATGGAATATGGATAAAATCTAGAACCGACCATTGAACTTGTGACAAGGTTGGTTTCAAATTCTAAAGTATACACAAAAAGTTATAAATTCCAAAAAATAAGGAACCCATTTTATCAAGTAGGTTCCAATTTCCAGATGGAACATATATGAAATGTAGAACCGCTCATCCCGACCAGCAAGAGCAAAGGTTACGGCCCTCACTGGCCGGAATAATTACATTGGTAAATCGCCAAAGGGTTTATAGCTAAATTAGCCAAATTGAAAGACGATGAATTAGCGTCTCTGTACATTAAGGTTTAAGATTTTTTTTTATTTTATAATTTTCCTGTGTGTACGGTCCCAAGAATAAATATGAATCAGTTTTGTCACGTACGTGTTGATCTTCAGTAACATGAAAATGATTCACTGAGATCGTACACACGTGTATAACGTCTTGTCCTATACGACTAAAGATTTCTCCTTCGGGAGGACAATAGTTTGCCCTAGATTTACCTAAAATTTTCGGACCATATATGCTGGCAAAAAGGGCCTACTCTAAGGAGGTAGCGTGGTCTCCCCTCTTAAATGAGTAGGCTGATAAAGAAGGGTAGATCCTAATTTGTTGGGCAACTGATAGGTAAGTTTCTCCTGGTAATATCGCCAGGCATTCCGACTTTGGATTCGGCTAATCACCATGGACAAAAGTAGCCTACCAGGTTCGTTTTCATCAGTTAAAAAAGCCATTTACGGCAAGTTAGGCATGGCTTGACCTACTTTGAATGGAAAGGCGACGCTACTCCGATATGAAATTCGACACATCCGGACCTGATACGCTTAGGAAAGAAGGCGTGATGGGTATTAGAGAATTGTAGGATTGTCGACTCGTCCTGAGCATGCTTGATCACTCTCGATCGTTCCCCAAAATCATCCCAAACCTGCCAGTATTTTTTTACATGGAATTTCAAAGACTTAGTAAAGTAGTAGGGTACAAATCTCCAAAATGACGAAGCTGGAATTCAAACTCTCGACCTTTTGTGAGAGAAAGAGAGCGCGAACCAGCAACGCCACCCAGGTAGGTGGTATTGAACTCTAGTTTTAATCAATGCATGTATCAAAGATTCCATCGCAACTATTGCACCTAGACTATATTATAATTAAATGGTGCATTTGTTCTATGAAAATCAAAAATAATCACTTGCATTGCTTATGAAAAATGAACGAGCAAAAAAAATTCATTATCAATGAAAATGCTTAAATATGAATTGTTGTTGATAAAAATATTTTTTGTTAACCAATTATTCAAAGTAATACAAACAATCATTTTCATTAAAATATTTTGTAATTCATTTACTTTTCATGAAATAAATGAATCACATTAAAAAAAAGGCAACATCAAGGACGCGTGAGTGTTTACTATGCGTAACATCAAGACTGCATAACATTCATGTCAATAATTTCCCCAACAAAACTAACTGAATTTTGAATTAAGAACCAGCTATTATAAGTCAGGTTATAGGCTCCGGGCCTAAAACATATTTACCCTTTAACCAATCACCTTTGATGTCAAAAGCATCCCGGCACTATGCTTTGGAAGATTTTCATTAAAAGTGCATCCAGACTGTAAAATATACTCGTGCTTAATTTCGAAAGCGTGTTCTCTACAATGGGTTTCTTTTTAACTACGTCTAGCGAATTTAACTGTTACAAGATTCTTGTCCGAAAAGCTAAGATAAGAAAACCTTCATTAACAAGTCAATAAACATGATTAAACAAAAGTATTCAAAGTTAACCCATTAACCGGGGAGGCTCGCGAATTTACCAGAATAGGCACGGAGCACGAAGGCCATCAATGGAGCGGGCCCCGCCTCGGACTTTCTTCCGTGGGCCCCCCCGCCTTGGGCCTTTGCCGTGCCGACGCATGTAGGGGATCACATGATGATCTTAACCGTAATTTGCGTCCAACCTTTTCTGGTATTCTGTTTTTATTATTACCGCAACAACAACAACAACAACAACAACAATAATAATAAATAATAATAATAACCGCCCGCCTTTTCCGCTATTCACGCGTATTTTGTTTTCCATCGATACTACGAAGTCGTACGTTATTATAACCTCGCGCTTATTTACCTCCTTTGTTTTATTTTTCCTTATTTTTCCTCAATTTTTAATTAGTTTTTAGAAATTATATGCGGGATATTTAGTGGGCGGTACACCTAGGATAAGTTCACCCGTAGGTGGTCGGGACGACCAGTAGATTTTTCTACTATTTGACCAATAAATGTTCCGTTTTTCTTTATTTCCCATTTTTGGATCGGCGAAGTGGTGTGTCATGGGTATCATTTGACCTCAATAATTCATGCCTCTAATTATGCGAGCGGTGGCGGTCCATTCACGCCACTCTTTCATCTTTTCTCTTTCTCCCTTTTCTTCATTTTCATTTTAAATTTTTATTGGTCTCGGCTTCTTCACCCAACAGTTCAAAATAATAAATATGAAATTCTAAGGTTATGGTCTTTCTTAAATTAATTAATTATATATATAACATGGTTTGTCGTGTAAAAGTGACTTACGGGATGCTGGTAATGGGAGTAATGTCTAGGGACAACTGGGGGGTATTTATTGACTAAGAATTGGATATTCCTTAGCTTACTCTAAATAAACTAATCCGTTAGACTTAAGCATTGAAAGATTATTATGAAAGATTTTGTTCGAGGTGCTAGAAGAACTTGTCAAATATGTGATAAAAAAAGAGGTTTTGTTGTTTTTAAAAATGCTGTTTTTCTCACCGACATAATGGAAATTATAAATATTTCTTTGATAGATATGACTAGCCATTGCTTTGAGAAAGCACGCGTTCATAAGACCCGTTCATGAGTTACAAGGTATTCTCGCATTCAAGCAAGTTGAGTGGCATCTAATTCTTTTTATGGACCCATAAATACTTATAATTTGTATATTTTTTTCTTGATCTATCTTACGAGCCATTTATGATTGTAATTTGCATGGTTTTTTTATTTTTGGGCATTGCTAAGGGGGAGGCGAAAGGGATTGGTTTGGTCTTGAGAATTAGTCGGAACTTTGTTTTCCGCAAGTAATAAGGCGGGCAGGGGCGGCCAATGCTAACAATCTCCTCAAGGTGTTACTACTATATTCTTACACTCGTTACGCAATGTTAGGTCCAAATCTTAGTTGCTCCTCGCCTCCCGCAATTCTAAAGGTTTAAAATTAACGAGTTTGTCATTGCCACCGTATCGAAAATGCTAGCATAAGAAACCTCTCCCTAGAAAACACGCAACAGCTAGGCAGCATGGCACGGGGCATTTACATGTTCAATCACGACAAAGAATCAAATTTATGATCTTGCAAAAAACACATGACCCGTTTATCCGTTAAGAGTAATTTAATATTAAAGCACGCCTTCATCTGATAGGTTAAATTTTTATAACAATTGATTTCATAAACTCTCACATTATCATTAGGGTAGCCAGTTTGGCGATGATTGAGAATTATCCAAGCACCAGATCCATAAAACACGCACAAAACGCGAAATTTGCACGGTGGTAGGTCCATAGACAAGCATCGCACCGCGCCCAAAAAAATGTTACCGCTCGGGCGAAGTAGCTTAATGCAAGATATGCACAAGTGGGGGGGAATTCATCGCCCGTGACAAAGCAAGAAACTGCATTTTTTAAAAATGGGAACGGCATCATTGATTAGACAAGTGGGTCGATGTCGCCATTTTGCAAAATCCCTCTTGACCATCGTATTTTAAGGAATAAAATAAAATAAATTTTTTGAAAAAAAAGGGGACCGAGTGTAATCCAAGAAAGTGCCGTTGAATAGTTCTCGGGCCGATGGAGTTAATATCAAGGAAGGAAGATTACGCAGCGATCTCGCTTTTTCCCGTTGCGCGACAGACGTTTGCGAAACGGAGATACCTTCGGAAATCTTCAAGGTTTCGATTTGGACTTTTCCGACCGGGGAAAAAATTATGGTCCGAATTGGAAGGATTCGCCGCCGCCTTGTCGCGCTCCCCGTGATGCCCCCCGGCCGCTTTCGCGTTTCCTTCCCGTCTTCAGCATATCTGTCGAGCGGTTTAACTAGAGGAAAAATTCTCGATGCTTAGAATATTGGGTTTAGTCAAATTCATACGTGGTTTTTTTTTTTCTCTTTGAATGTTCGAGACAAAAAAAAAAATGTTATTGAGCCGACGAAGGAGTATTGAAAATGATGGGAAAGAGATGTCGCGTTGGATGGACTCTTGTAGGATCCAGTTAAGATCTCTTATTTTCTAAGGTCCATATTAAATTCCATGTACATATTGTCGTCTTGTATGGTAATCTCTATTGAGTACACATGAGAAATCAAATGCCGAATATATACAAAGCTATTGCCGACGTAAAAGACACTAATTAACAATATTATTAAATATTTGGGTTAAACAAAACAAAAAAACACTCTAAACTATATTTATTGTGACACAAATGTCCTGAGCTTTTTTGTGTTGCTAAAATTCATAAATTTATAACAGTATCTTAAATATTTTTATATTATAAAAACTTAAAATATGCCTTGGATTGGATTGAAATAGAGAGTGTTAACGTCATATATGTATAAACTTGGAGTTTTTCGTGACATGTGTATCAGGCGTAACTTAGGATTTTTCATGATTTTGTCCTTAATTTTTTATTTTTTCCTTAAATATTCCCGACGGTGTTTTTAAAAATGATAATAAAGAGAAAGGAAAAGAAAATTGACTTTTCGAATGTAGGCGAGTGGCGGGCGATAATTACGAGCCCGCCCTTGCGGGGTCAAAGTGGATGAAGTCTTAATGCCACGTGGGCCCCAGCACCTCTCTCTCGTTCGTCGTATCGCAACCGATCGAACACAACACTGGTCGCGTCACGGATACGACGAGGAGGAGGGAGGAGATGGAGGGCTCCTGATGCCGACACGTGTCGCTTTACGGCGGTACAGCTGGGGTTTGCCCGGCTGGCAGGCGTCGTTGTCCCCCTCCCTCCCCGAGCGGTTACGTGCGCATGATGGCCCCACGCGCTTTGCTTATGACCTGGACCCGGGGGTTGTGGCTTGGGTTAGGGTGGGGCTTACGGACAGATAAATCCCCATTTTCATTTTATTTAATCGAATCATAATTTAGAAAAAGAAAAGAAAAGTGAAGTTGGTATTTATTCGCACTTCTTCTTCTTCTTTTTTTGTCTTTTTGTCCCCCAAGTTGGTATACCATACATATTCGCATGGAAGCTTCCCCGGAAAAAAAGGGCACTCGGTTCTTATATTCCCACGACAAATCATTATTAGATGAGATTGACTTTTAAAATTGTCGAATGAGTATGTTTTCCTTTTTTTGCACCATTTCCTTTTTCTGGATATTTTGGTAATTAAGCTCTATTTATTTCTCGAAAAATAAATTATTTTAAATTATTTTCTTAAAAATGACCGCACCTATTTTTAGGTATTTTGGTAAGCTTGGTTTTGTTTTGATGAATAATGAATAATTTAGAAAATGGTTTACTATCGCTTTATCTCTTACTAAAATTAATTAATAAAAAATATTTTTATTGTTTATAAAAAATTTGTAGACATACACTGTAGTCGATAATGAAATGATACAAGCCATCAATATTAATCAAATATTTTCTAAATCATCTATTTTTCGTGAAACAAACTAATTAAAATTGAAATATTTATATTTGATTTGCTTGATTGAAAATTGTAGATACATCAAAACCAATTATGATAGGCATAGGATGATAAGCATTTTCTATTTTTATAGTGTTGTTGTGAGTAATTGTAATGTGAATGTAAGATGATGTTCCTGAATTACTAATCGCAAACCTGGAATTCCAAGAACATAAACGTGTGATCACATTATGTCATGATATATGTAATTAATGATTTTTCAAAAAAAAATCGAAAATTGTTGATGGGAATTTTCGTTAGGGGGAGTGAGTATTTGGAAATTAGCTCTTAGAATAACGCACAAAGCGCGTTTGGTTTCCATCGTTCACACTGCTGGCAGCGAGAGGCCAGTTGCTTAAATTGTGTATTTTTCCTTTTTGGTTCAGTTTGCGAGAAATAATGTGATCCGAAAAATAAATAAATAAAAATCGGGAGAAATGGCAATTCAGTAATTTAAACGAAACATGATATACGTGCGGGCTTTGACGCGCAATGGGGACGCGGTGCACCAACCTAGTGTGGGGTCCCTTTCGACCGGCGACCGCGGGGCATGACGCCGCGGGCCCCACCCCGCTCGGAATCGAAAACCCCTTCCTTCATGCGACGCCGTTTTCCAAACGCATAACGCGAATCGCGGAAAACGACTTTTCGAGAAGAAAAAAACAGAAAGTGTACAATTAGCCCAAAAATAAAATAAAATAAAATAATATATATATAATAAAAAGAGACGAGGGGACATGATACCCGGAGAAGCCTGTCGGTCCGGTTGATGTAGTTTTAACTTGGGACTTAATTGTAGATTTTTTTCTTCTTTTGAGTAGTAATGTATATCTTAAACGTTGATATAAGCCGTTGCACCGTCGAAGTGTTGCGACTTCAAAAGTGTTTGTAACCGTCGGTCGATTGTCGAATAACCCATGAAGGTAGCAAAATCCCTTTGCTCTTCAAGAAAAAATATATTATTAAATGGTATTCACATATTATGTAAATATAATGTCTATCGACTCGAAATGCGAGAGATAAAAGAAAAATATTCCTTTTTTGGGGGGTCAAACAATGATGTTACATTCACACGATACACGTAACATTAGCGAAACGATTTTATAGCAATCTACTTTATGCGTCTAAATACATGATAATAGCACTAATCAAAACTTCTCACCATCTAGAGACTAATGTTTAAATGCCTAGTGGGGCTTGGCCTACCGAATTGAGTGACATGATTAACTCGATTTTTTAAGTAATGTGCCTATATTGGTTAAAAAAAAAAAAAAAAAAGGAGGAGGAGGAATAAATCATTGGAATTGAGGCTTTCTTAAGGAAAAAAACAGCTTCTTTCATTCACCTACTCCCCCCGCCTCTCTCCTCGCATGTGCAATGACCCTCTTTCGTTTGGATTTTACCTCGATTACCAAATGAACATTTGTTGCGTGCTTTACATTTCTACGTTGTCGTTTAATATAAATGCTCGTAATTATATACGGACGGTAATTATTTTTAAAATGCCTTTTCTAGCAATAATAATGGGCACGAGTATTTAAATGGAGGGTTTGGCTTTTGAACCGTGGGACGAGCTTTCTTTTCGATTAAAAAATGGTACAATTCCCTCCTTTTCTTGGGTTTTTTGGCCTTTTGGTTTTATAACTCATGATGACCTCTTTTCGTTTTTATTTTTTTATTTTTTTTATAGCCGAATATGATATAATTGCCATTGACCATTGACCAGAACGCTTCAAAAGGGTCAGTTGGAGGCCTGATCAGCGATGTAAGTACTTTCGCTGCGTCCATGTGCCAAAGCTTGGAGTGGACATTATCTCTAGTCAAGGACTCCATGATATTTTTTCGAATACGGATTGTCTAAACTTTTGAGATTAATATCATAAAAATTCTTAAATGGATGCATTTATGAAAAATTTATCAAAGATTACCACAAAAGCTCCAAATTAAGATATTTGTGATAAATTTACTTTAAATTAATTTTTTAACAATTAAAAATCCCAAACTAATATATTTATGATAAATATATCATTCGTTAATTTTGATTAATATCACAAAAAAATAACAAAACCGATACAATTGTAACAAATGAAGAGTAAAATCCAAAATTAATATACGAGTTAACTGTTATGTATCTTCAAACTTAATAATTAATAGTAAAATTTAATGGATCTGTCAAAAATGTGTCAATTTTGGGTTTTTTACAATTAAAAAATTAATTTATAGTAAATTTGTCAAAAGTGTATTAATTTGGAGTTTTTTTTTGTAGTATTTAAATTTTTATGACTAAACCCAAACAAAATCTCATGCACTATTTATTGATATTCGCACTAGCCATGAAATGGGGAATTTTCCTTGATTTCATGAATACAATTGAAAGGGTTATTTGATTTGTTAACTACAAAACATTTCTTATCATATAAAGTTTATCTTTTAAGTGTATTTTTGACATTGCTCAAATCCTCCAGTCAAGACTCCACTTGTGTCGTGCCATGCATGACTTAACTCGTGTTATTCTCAATAAATAACATTTTTTTTCTCAGTACCAAAAACTCCCGATAAATGAGTTTTGTTGTTCATTTTCGTTAAAATGATCAAACAACGTGTCCGGAAATTGTTTTATATAGCGCTTTTATTCATAATTTTTTACTTTAACTTTAATTTGTACGGGGGAAGTGGGGAATTCTCTTTACTTCGTGCAAATCACGAGAGATCAAATTACAAGGTAAATGGCGGTTTCCGGCACAGAAAAATAGAAGAAGGATTTAGTTCCATTCAACGAAGGGGCAATTTGGGAATTGTGCGGATCGTTACTCGGTACGTAATTTTTTTTTCATTTGTAGTCCCGGGAGCTATCTGATTTGACAAATGACACCCGAACGGACAAACGCGGACGGAGAGGTTGGACTCAAAACCCCTCTTGTCCACGTCACCCCCCGCTCCCAACCGAATTTCCATTTGCTCCTTTTATTTTTTTAAATTGGAAGAATAAATGACATTTGGAAAAAAAAGGGAAAAAAAAGAAGGAAAAAACGAGAAAAAGAATGAGAAGCCGGAAGAGTCTCGTGAACGGGCCAGCAGGCACCCCGGCCGCCGGCAACCGGCGTCAGGACGGCGACAAGAAAAGTCGCCGGAATCCGGGCGGCGCCGGCGCTCCACCTCATCATGCAACGAACCCCTCTAACTGCCCCGATTCCTAAACAGGGGATTAATCTGTCCCCCGCCAATGATTAGGCATCATTCCAACCCCCCCCCCTTCAATAAACAAAAAGAGCCCCCCTCTTTAAAACAAAAAAAGAAAAAAAAAAGGAGAGAAATTATCGTGGAAAAAACCCCTCATTTTTTTTTTGCTAATTATTCGAAAATACGAAAAATCGACGGGGTGGGAATAGGATTTCACCAAGAAACCCACCACCACCACCACCACCACCACCACCACCTCACGAGAGACAATTGTTCCCAAGAGAGAAAAAAAAGAAGATAAAATCGAAGCAGGAAGAGAGAAATTCCAAAATAATGATTATTAAATAAAGGAGAAAATAAAGAAATTGAAAAAAGATAAAAAGAGAGAGAAAGTTAGTGAGAGAAAGTTAGTGAAGAGAGAGAGAATCTGGTGGGCTTTGAGCTGTGATTTAGCTGTCCCTTGATGCATTATTTTCTCGCATCCCCTCCTTCCACTCTCCTCACTTCTTCACACACATCTCCAAAATCCCTAGAAAAAACCCTGCCCCCTCCCCCGTTTCTCTCTCCTCTCCATACGCGCTCTCTCTCTCTCTCTCTCTCTTCCTTTCTCTCTCTGCTGCTTCTTCCCCTACTCGTCCGCACTCTATCTCTCTCTCTAACCCTCGACCTAGATCTCGAATGCCCGAGACGAACCAAACCCACATTTCGCTTTTCCTCCGTTCTGCAGCACCTGCATTCCCCACTGCTGCAGTCTAGAGAGAGAAACAGAGTGAGAAACAGAGAGTGTGGCGGGGAGGAGCTGCTACTGCTGCTGCGCCTGAGGAGAAGAAAGGGAAAGGCGAAAGTGGCAATCTTTCGGGTCTCAGATGCCTCACGTGAGATGAAGAAGCAGACCCATCTCTTCCTCCTCTCATCCCTCGTCCTCCTCCTCTGCGCCTCCGCCGCCGCCGCCACATCGGAGCAGCTCTACCCGAGCTCCTCCCATGGCGGCCGCCTCACCGACGCCGAGGCCACGTACATCAAGCAGCGCCAGCTGCTCTACTACCGGGATGAGTTCGGCGACCGCGGCGAGAACGTCACCGTCGACCCTTCCCTCGCCTTCGAGAACCCCCGGATCCGGAACGCCTACATAGCCCTCCAGGCATGGAAGCAGGCCATCCTGTCCGACCCCAACAACTACACGGCCAACTGGGTCGGATCTGGCGTGTGCAACTACACGGGCGTGTACTGCGCGCCCGCCATCGACGACCCCAAGATCCACACCGTCGCCGGCATCGACCTCAACCATGGCGACATCGCCGGTTACCTCCCGGAGGAGCTCGGCCTCCTCGCCGACCTCGCATTGTTCCACATCAACTCCAACCGCTTCTGCGGGACGGTGCCCCACAAGTTCAACCGCCTGAAGCTGCTCTTCGAGCTGGATCTGAGCAACAACCGCTTCGCCGGCAAGTTCCCGGCGGTGGTCCTGAAGCTGCCGTCGCTCAGGTTCCTGGATCTGCGGTTCAACGAGTTCGAAGGGACCGTCCCCAAGGAGCTCTTCGACAAGGACTTGGACGCCATCTTCATCAACGACAACCGCTTCCGCTTCGAGCTGCCGGACAATTTCGGGAACTCGCCGGTCTCCGTCATCGTCCTCGCTAACAACAAGTTCCACGGCTGCGTCCCCTCGAGCTTGGTCAACATGTCCAACCTCAACGAGATCATCTTCATGAACAACGGGCTGAGGTCGTGCCTGCCGACGGAGGTCGACAAACTCAAGAACGTGACGGTGTTCGACTTCAGCTACAACGAGCTGGTGGGGCCACTGCCGGAAGGGGTCGGGGGCATGGTGAGCTTGGAGCAACTCAATGTGGCTCACAACTTGCTGTCGGGGAAAATTCCGACCAGCATCTGCTCGTTGCCTCGGTTGCAGAACTTCACATTCTCGTACAATTTCTTCACCGGCGAGCCGCCGACGTGCTTGAGGCTGCCGGACTTTGACGATCGGAGGAACTGCCTGCCGGCTAGGCCGTTGCAGAGGTCGCCGGCGCAATGTAAGTCGTTCTTGTCTAAGCCTGTGGATTGTAGTTCCTTCCGGTGCGCTCCTTTTGTGCCTTCTCTGCCCCCGCCTCCTCCGCCTTCACCTCCGGTGGTCATCTCAAGGCCCCCGCCCCCACCACCCCCTGTGCATTCTCCTCCACCGCCGCCACCAGTTCACTCGCCTCCACCACCACCCCCACCAGTTCACTCACCTCCGC